>JAPJBO010001008.1:0-78753 GCA_030068145.1 Diplonema papillatum
ATTGCCCGCACAGCAGTAGCTGCTTTACCCGGACGGGATTTTCTGCTCGGCTCTCTTGATGTACACCCCGGACTCCCACTCCGGATTGCGGGTGTGGGTTTGCGGTCATTTGTGCGGTCGGCCTCACTCCCTCAACGCGGGAGTGGCCTCCCGCACGTTTTCACTCCCGCATTGACTTAGTATATGGCTGCTGAAGTCCGGGGTGTAAGAAATGATCAAAAAAGAAGAAAACGAACCAGGGATATCAATTAGATATACCGCACGAGGAACACCGCAGAACGCTCCGCTCCGGGTTTGCGGGAGTACAGCTCGTGGGAGGAAAGAGACCTTGAAATAGGTGGAATAGGGGAGCTTGTTGCCGTCTAGGACTACAGGAGGGATGCAGAAGTGGAACAGCATGCCAGGCAAAAAGGTTTCGCATGCAACGGCCACAGCGCTCGTACGCTGTACGGGAAAAACAACTCCACTGCACACGCTCTAGGCGGAAGTCGGAGTGAACCGATCGACGTTGACGAACAAAAGGCCAAGAGAGGCCGTCCATTGTCATTACGAAAAAAAGGAGACCGTGATCCCTTTAGAACTGATCGAGCGAAAACGAACGAACGGGGCCGCTGTCACTTACTCGCTCGTGAGCGTGCTTGCGCCCGAACTACTGGGTTGCCAGTCATCTAATCAGAACTTAGCACAGAATGGGCTCGGAAGTGGTGGTCGGAAGCAACTACGTACAGACGACTAAGACAAGCAGAGTACTGGATGAAACCCAGACGAAACAAAAGAAAGAAGAGATGCGGCCAGCTGTTCATGCTTTAATGGAGTAACGATATCCCACAAAGCTGCGTCTTGAACTGCGACCATGCTGCGGCGCTTTTCACGCCCAGCCCGACTGCGACACTCGCCCCGAAAGGTACTCGTGATGTGCGCATTGACTATGGGCGACAAGCGAAGTGTTACTGTTGTGACGGGTGGGGCTGCGGATGGGATACCCATCCCCTACCAAGTGATCTTGGCGGGGAAAACGAGCCGGATCATTCCCCAGGTCGCAGACACGAAGGGGTTCCACTTGACCTAGACCCGGCCAACACCGCGACAACAAAGCATTACATCGACTGGTGGGCGAAAGATGGTGAGGGCGCAAGAAACGGTTCCATCAGTAAGCGCTTTTTCCTTCTGCGAATCGAACCATCAGCGTCCCGTTGCTTCCGGACCGGCCGCGAACCGACCCAGACCCGCTGGGTCGGAGCGTCCAAAGCGCTCTCAGCCTAGGATTTCGTGGCATGAGGCGCGGGGGGGAAACCAGAGTTAGAGGGCGGGGGAATACGTTCTAAACTTAACAACCGGAAAATCTCCTTGAACTTTGATCGGACCGGAGAAATATTTGGACAGGAAAAATGTTTGGATAGGAAATATTTTGGATAAAATGACCATCCCAGAAAAATTTGGATATTTTTCCTATCCAATATTTTTCCGAAGACGGTAGCAAAAAAACAAAAAAATCCGAAAAAAATAAAAACTGACACAAGTTGTCAACGGGGAAAAAAAAAAAAAAAAACACAAACCGACGAAGACCCCAAAAACCTTTTTCAACCTCTCCAATTCCCTTCAAGCTAGACCATTATACAACGCCCCCCCCCCCCCAATAAATTGACACCGCATGGTCAGTTGTTTGAACAGCAGTTAACGGGTTCCCCGGTGCTGCGATGTCAACACTGCTCCATCGAGTGCACGAGGGATGGCCAGAGGTTCCAAGGTCTGAGGGGACTCCGCGCGCATGAGAGACGTTGCCACCTCGCGGGTGTGAGATTCTGATCCACGTCGTTTGAGCCTCATCGGGTTCTTGATTGCTGGCTGGTCTATGTTTCACTCCGCACCCGTTTACCCTGACTAACGGGAAAAACTCGAAGTGTCTGTACGAGCGAACGCACACTAACATGAGAGGATGAAGGCACGTATATGCCGCCTGGCCCTGTGCTAGGCGTAGTTTGAGGTTGTACTTATTTCCGAACAACCTACCACGAGCTTATCCACCCACACCCCCATTTTTCCCCTTTCTTTTTATTTACTTTTTCCCGTCCGGTGTCGCTGATGGCTAACGGACCGTCGGACCCGTCCCAATATGGGTACTTATGGAAGCTACAATGAAGGCTTAGACCGGTACGGGCTACATGGCAACCCCTGCTCAACAGCTGCCGACGCTCGCAGAGCGACGACCCGCCGCGTGCTGCGGCAAAGGGCACCACAGTGCCGACGAACCGAAGGCTACGAAGCCCGCCGCACCACCCAACACGAACACGCCGGCGCCCGCGGCCACGCCGCGCTCGCCTGCGGCTGAGCAACTGTCCGAGTCGCCCAGGAAGGGGCGGAAGCGTATCCTCCGCGACCGACCACCCACCGGGGGCCGAAGCGCCCGGCCAAGAAAGCAGCGACGCGGCAACGCACGCGAACGGCGCGGTACCTCACCAGCTCACCAACCTCCCCGCCTTCATCACCGTCATCATCACCGTCGCCCAAGACGTCATCAACGGGGAACATCATCCCCATACAAACAACCCTTCCGCGCACGCCAACCGGCGAGCCCAAAGACGCGCCTCCCAGAAGGAGGCGGAAGCGACCCCTGCAGGAGTCCTCGAAGCTCGCATCCCCGACAGGGAAGCCACGAAGATCGAAGCGATCGCGGCAGGCCGTGAACAACTCTACGCTCGATCACGAAATGGAATGCCTGACTTCTTCCCCATCGTCGACCCGGAAACAGCCAAACCGGCCCGGAAAGTCCGCACCGCGAAAGCGAGCGGGAATTGAACTTGACTTGGAAATGACTAGTTTGACCACATCCTCATCATCGTTGACTCTCCCGACGGACGACGTCATAAAGTAACGCTAGCCCGTGAACAGTGCTCGCCTGCCTTGATGGCACTTGCACCTTAAAGAACTCAATGCTCAACATGTAGAACGTGGGGGGCCCTTGATCACATTCATTACGGGTGTGGTCGTGGTGTCGGTCGCAATAGTCGCTTTGCTAGCCAAAGAGAGAGATAGAGAGAAAAAGAGCGCCAGAGAGAAAAGAAAAGATAACGTTATCTTCCGGAAAAGAAGGGTTACGCGAACCCCCGAAAAAAATAATTACCCCCCCCAAAAAAAAAAACAAGAAAAAAAAAATAGAAACACAAACCGACGGTGACCCCCAAAACCTTTTTCAACCTTTCCAATACCTTTCAAGCTAAAACCATTCTACAACGACCCCCCCCCATAAATTGAGGCCGGGTCTCCAAAAAATGGGGTCTGAAAATCGGCATGCAGGAACAAGTCAGATTTGACTCGCCACAGAATTCTACGGGGGTGCCGATACGGTCCCGTGACAGAACTACGCGATTCCTCAAAAAATTGGCGGAAAATCTCAAAATTGTGCCTCCTCCTGGTGGAAACGACGAATAATTCTTCGAGAAAAAAAACACCCAAAGTGGGACTCGAACCGGCGACCAAGAGAGTCATGGTTGAGTGCACTGACGGCTACGCTACTTGTGCCAAAAATCCGAAAATATTTTTCTCTTCTTTCCTCGCGAACCACCAAAATGGTCGCTGGTTTGATTCCTCGCGGCGTCGAGCGTTTTGGAGCTCGTAGTGCGTGTTCTGCTTACAGCGGTGGTGTAGCGGGGGTCAAACCGCAAATTTCCTGACGGGTCTCGCGAACCTCCGGAAGGATGGTTCAAATACAGAAAATGAAATCGCCCGCGTTTTTTTCGCCCGTGGTCTAACGGGTAGCGCCCACTTGTGGGGGTACTTGGTTCGATTCCTCCGAGGAGGTTTTTTTTTGAGGACCGAAAATCGGCCCAAAAACGTTTAAAGTGCCATCTAGGGGTCAGATTTTTGGCTATATCGAGTTCCAAAAAAGGTGCCGATACTTGCCATGGATAGCTCTTTCCATCCCAAAAAAAAATTCCGAATTTTGCTCAAAATTTGACCTAAACATGGCGGAAATGAGGAAGCAAAATCTGTGACACGTTTTCGTGGAATAAGTGATATGTGCGCGTAATAACGAGTGGGTGTGCTGGCGAGTCTGGAATACCGCAGTATTCTGCTGGGACTGCATAGGTTCGGGGTTTGAAGCTCACTCTCGCAGGGTTGCCAAGCTGCTCGTCTGCACTACTTTCTGTTTCCGACAGCATGCATCCAACGCTTCAGTGAACGCACAGGAAAAAGGATAACGAAAAAGAAAACGACCTCACTCGCCTCAGCCCAGGCGAAGACCGCAAAACTGGCTTCCTCGCCCCGGCCCGACGCGGCAGCGGGGCGGAAGCGAGGCGAGGGGAAGGGCAGTTGATGAAGGCGTCGAGTCCCACAGGGCATGAACGCGCCCCCTCGGGTTTGGCTTCGTTTGTGTCCCGCGAGCGGTCGTCGAGCGCGTTGGGCGCGAACCGAAAAACGCGCGTACTGACCCCCGTGGTCACCCCCTCGTACCAGCAAGTCCGCAAGCCGAAGGTAAAGACCGACGACGAAAAAGATGTAACCATCTGCGAAAGCCTGCCCCGCGGGCTCCGTGCCTTGACGCCGCCCCACGGACTCAAGGTGCCCTTCCTCCACGAGTCGCTATACGGCGGCACCGTGCAGTGGCCGCTTGCGTCGAGAAAAGCCGAACATGGTCACGACCCAGGATCCAGCCTTCTCTCTCCTCCAGCTTCTCCAAACTCAGGAGGCGCATCCCTTGGGTCTTCTGTAACGTTTGAACGACTCCAACCCGCCCATGCCTCCTCGTTCCGTGCAGCCCGAGAGCCAGCGCACACTGGGCTTGCGCGGACGTTCAACTCCACAGCCAGCCCTTTACACACCACCCAATTTCCTGCTGTTCATGGTTCGGGAGTCGTGCAGATTTACATTACCCCGCCGCCCACTTCACAACGAGAGTTCATCATCACAAGCATTTTCCTCTGCGGCTCGAATATCGGAGAGGTGCTGCTGTTTACAGCTCCGCTTGCCTTGCAGTCTCCGTTGAAACCGTTGCAGCCCGATGAGTTGACTCGGGTGGCAGAAGATGCTGCGTCGTTCACCAGGGGTGATGATCCGGAAGAGGGGCTCTTGTGCGAGCTCATTGTGAGTACCGACCCCGTTTCCAGCTGGACCGAGCTGAGATTGGTCGAGCCGATACGTGCGTCGTCTGCTTTGCTCGTGGTTGCGACGCAGGAGGCACTGGACGACGGCGACGCAACCGTACATCGTTTTCTGTCTTCGGCCGCCGGTTCTATTACATGGAAACGGTCAATGAAAAGGATGACCGACAAGCTAAACGCGAAAGGACCAGAAAGCAGCTTTCGGGATGTGGCGAACGGTGGTAAAGGCATGCTGAAGCTCGAGAGGGCGAACACGCAGCAGTTGAAGCATGCTGCGAAAAAGCAGCAAGCGGTACTCATCTCCGGGTACGCCCATGAGTGGGGCGAGCTTTCTACCTTTTACCTGTCTCCGTTCGAAATCAAGGGACAAGAGTGGCCGAGCGTTGAACACTACTACCAGGCCATGCAGTCCGAAGATGACGAGGTTCGGGAGAAAATCCGTTCGGCGCACAACTGTGAGCAGGCGGTAGCGCTGGCACGGCAGATTGGCACCGTACGGGACAACTGGGACGAGATAAAGGAAAGCATCATGCTCGAGGCGCAGCGGGCGAAGTTCTTGCAGAACGAGACGTTCCGTAAGATCCTCCTGCAGACGGAGGACAAGCCGCTCCGCTTCGAAGACCCAGATCCTTATTGGGGCAACGGGACGAAGGAAGCCCCGGGGCAGAATGCGTACGGAAAGCTGCTCGAAAAAGTGAGGGCCGAGGTGGTCCTGGCGGAAACGCGGAAGAAGACGCAGCGCGGGTGGCAAGGATTGCTGCACATCGACGGTCTGGAAGTTGTTGGCCTGGACTCAACATTCAAAGGAGACAAGCCCCCCTCCATCATGCAGTGCCTCCTTCCGGTGAGAGAACGCGTGGTCACGCCTCTGTATCTCGCAGCACTGCACAACGACCTTGAAACCGCGACACGCCACATCGAAATCGTCAGGCAGCACCATGACGCCAACGTGGTCGAAGCGGTGTGTTATTCGTTCTCCTCCTCCTTCATCGAGTTTGGTGCTATGCGGCCCAGGCATCGCGCTGTTATATTTCATTCTCGAAGCTTGTGTTGAATCCAATCCTTCGAACAGATGCTCCGCGCAGGCCTTCCTAGCGGGCAGGCTTCAG
Source organism: Diplonema papillatum (assembly GCA_030068145.1). NCBI lineage: Eukaryota > Euglenozoa > Diplonemea > Diplonemida > Diplonemidae > Diplonema > Diplonema papillatum. The sequence continues at coordinate 6,209 of JAPJBO010001008.1, forward strand.
GATCAACGGCGCTTCATTCTGCATCGAAGCTTGGGTTTGTGAAAATGGTGTCTCTCCTACTCGAGCACGGCGCCGACCCGCAAATGCAAGTATGTTCACCGCTTTCAGTTTTTAGTTCGAGCCAACAGTTGCCGAATCACGAACTCTTCGTGCTCCTTCTGCGCTCTATGCAACCCGAACAATAAGGACCTTCGAACCTCAAAAGCTTCCAAAAAGGTCTCAACAAAATCATCACACCCCAGAACGATCGCCTCAGCACGCCTTTGCACGCGGCAGCTCGCTCCGGCCACGAAGAGTGTGCGGCGATGCTGCTGAAGGACAAGAACGGGCCACCAGCGACGCTCATCATGGACTGCCTCGGAGCGACTCCTGTGATCGTCGCGGTGGAAAGTAGGCGAAAGGGCGTCGTGGATCTCCTTTTGGCCTGCGAACAGACCCGGGCAGAACAGATGCGAGCAGTCCGCGCGTCGGACAGCGCCACGCTGATGCACATCGCAGCGAAGCGGCTCGACCTGCAAACGCTCTCGATTCTGAAGGAATGCAGCGACATGTCGAAGGCGGTCGACGTCGACGGTGAGACGCCACTGCACTGGGCGTTTCGAGTGAGCGAAAAGGACGCGTTGAACCGCTCGATCGAAGAGAAGAGAGGCCGAGTGCTCGACATGCTCCTTGCATACGGAGCCGACCTCAAAACAAAGACGACGAGCGGAGTGACCGCCGTACATCTGGCTGCTGAAACGGGCAGTGAAGTGGGGTTGGCGACGCTGCTGAAAGCTGCCGGCGAGCACTGGCCGCGCCTCCTTCACGTGGAGACGAGGGACGGGTTCACTCCGCTGATGAAGGCCGCGCAGAAGAACCACCCGGGCACGATGGAGCTCATCTTGTCCCGTCGGTGGAACTCGAAGCGGAACGCGACTTCGTTCGTGCACAGCGGAGGTTGGACGGAGGCGAACCTCATGCACGCGCTCGTCGTCGCCGCCGAGGCGGGCCACACCAACATTTTGACCGAGTTCGGACCGCGCGTCCAGCCCAAGGCGTTCGCGAACTACAAGTGGGCCCCGTCCCTGCTGCTGGCGGCGGAATCCAACAACGTCGACACCGTCAAGTTCTTAATGGAGAAAGAGATCATGCCGCAACTTCAGGTCGCGGAGTCCCACCCGCTGCGTGACCGGTACGGGGACGCGACAGCGCTGTTCATCGCAGCGCAGAGGGGGAATCACGAAATCGTCAATTTGCTCCTGGAGCAGGCGGACATGCTCATGACGAAGGAGGATATCGTCGTGTGGTACACCATGCGGCACAACCAAAAGGGTCCGACTGCGCTGCTCGCCGCGATCCACAGCCACGAGCTGAACGAACAGAACGCGCTCCTGACCGTTGGGTACCTCCTGTCGTTCGCGAACATGTTCGAAATCAACATCCACGTTATGAATGGGGGCGGAGTGGATCCTTGGTTTGTAATCTCGCACTTCGGAGTCGAAATGGAACTCGACGATCCGTCCAACGCCGGGGGGGGTCGAAAACACCTGCTCCCCCACGGGGAAGAGGTTGGCGTTGTGGAAGTTCTCGAGGGAACGCAGGTGCGAGTGGAGTTCCCGGTGGCCGGTTGGATCATTTTGGACTCGAAATCGCCCCAGATTGCGCAAGAGGAAACCCCCTTGCACGCAGCGGTGCAGAGCCAATCTCTCGACCTCGTCCGGAAAATCCTGAGCCACTACCAAGACAACGAGAAGGCGCTCGAGTTCGCACTTGAGCAACCCGACCGCATGTCGTTCACCCCATTGCTCCTGGCCGCCAACCGGCACCTTCCGGACGTGGTTGAACTCCTACTGGAAAGCGGCGCAGATCCACACGCGCGCAGCACCCAACACGAAACGCTTCTGCACATTTTTGCCCGCTGGTCGGGGCTCCACCCGGAGGTTCTGCCGGTTCTCCAAGGGTTTGCTGAGAGGTTGTACGCAACCCGGCACAAAAAGAGGAAGCTGCTGTATACTGCGCCCACATGCGTGATGCAGAGTATGACACCCGAGAAAGGTACCACCGTCCACTCTCGTTCACCGTCCATGTTGGAAGCCGCGGTGTCCGTCTCCACGTTGCGGTCAACGGGAACTTCGCCAACGTCTTCTGAGTCGGGGACAGATTACTCTTCGTCGTCTGAGGGTAGTGCTGTGCCGCATGTGGTGGGTACCGGTTTAGTCGAAGTCCTGCTGCTTCGGACCAGGCCGGTGAACAACGGGACCGCAGCGGCAACTGCATTGGAGACGGCGTGCAGGCACGGGGCCACGACGGTGGTTGAATGGATCTTGAAGCAGCACGCAACGGCTAGGCATTTGCTGAACCCAGATCAGCACGAGCAGGTCGACACCGACTGCCGCCAGGGCTTCGAGTTCGCCGCTGATAAGCTGCCACTGCACAAGCCTGTCCACATCGGCGCGAAGACGACCACCTTCAAACTGAAGGACATCGAACTGAACTGCACAGCGATTGTTCACCTCATGTTCCAGTTCAGCATCCCTATCCCTGTGTCCATCCTCCGCCGGACCACAGCTGATACGTCCCGCGTCCATGAGTATGTCATCGACGACGGGTGGCTCGACCCGCTCGAAAATTTGTTCCTCCTCGTCTTCAAACTGCACGGGCCGTACTTAGCCAGCAGCGTGACGTCGGGCGGCGCACCTGTCAACATCACGATCACGAGCATCTCGCCGCGCGGCGGCACTACGACGAAGTCAGCCGTGAAAGAGCACAAGGCACGGCTCTCACTCCCGCTGCACCAGCAGTGGCTCATCAGCGAAGCCGGGGAGCCGTTCTGTTGCACCGTTGGGTCGCACGAGGTGCTGCTGGCGCTGGGGCGAGCGCTCGAGAAAGTGGCAGCGGGCTCGTGGGCCCCAAACACGCATGGTCTTGCAGGGAAGCCTGCTGCAGCATCGAACGTCTGGGGTAAGCTGCCGTTTGATAGCGTCGAGATTGTGCACACGAAGCAACACGTCGTGCTGGAGAAAGAAGGTGTCCGCGTACGCGTGGACTTCATTCACGCACAGTCGGGCGTGTACATTCAAATGCAGCGCCTCAAGCAGCTCGAGTCTCACGATCTCCGCGTCCGGATCCAGAGTAAGAAAGTAGCGAAGGTCGGGTACCTCCTCCACAACGAAGCCGCTGAAGGCGGGCTGAAGTTGGAGAATTCCGCGATCGTGTGGTACGCGTACTTGTACGTGAACGAGCTCGAGTACTTCGACTTGGAGGCATGGGTCACGCGGCTCGTCGACGACGACGGCATCGAATACAACCTCGACAGCGGTTGGGCTGCTTTGTCCACCGCACAGGATGTCAAAGGGACGGAGTTGGAGCCTATTATTTCGCAGGTCCACCCGCTGGGAGCTATTATGAAGGACCCGATCGCGTGCGACAAGTACGATCATTTCTTCTCGAAACTGGCGACCAGCTTCAAGCGCGGCTGCTTCACGCTCTTCCAGGACGCGCAGCTGGTGGAGGACAGGGATCCGAGCCGCATGTCCAGGAAAACGTCGTCTCTACTTGCCGGCACGCTCGTGACTTACCTCTGGTACCGAGTTCTCCAAAGAGGCAACCCTTTGCAGCAGCTCGACATCACGGGTGTCGTTCTCGACGAAGAACACGAAGCGCTGATGGAGAAGTGGATATCCATTCGAAACGGCGTGCTGTCGCACTTGTCGCTCCTTCGGTTTTCCTCCCGGCAGTTCGGGTTGATAGAAGTCACGCCGAAGCTCGGCGACGAGGTGACCGAAGTCCGCCCTTTGGCTTCGTTGCTCGCTGGGAACTTCGCGATGGATTTGAAGTTCATCACGTGCACATCGAAGGACACATCGCCCCGGGTGATATTCGACCCCGTGCACGAAACGTACGTCTTTTTCAGAGACGCGCGCGAGGTCTTCGACAAGGAAGACACGGAGAACCAGAAAAAAGCGGAGAAAAGTCTGGCGGAACTCATCGCGCACGACGACCTGCAACGCGTCACCGGGATTCCTTTGGAGAAGATAAAGGAGTGCAGGGTACGCTGGGCGTGCTTGGAAGACGTCTGCACGGGAACCGAGGACGATTTCACGGCGCTCAACGTCACTGAATCCACCGCACGCAGCGCCATGCAGGCCGTGTGCCGGAAGGAGATCGACCGGATCAAAGCGGAATACCCCGCGTTTTCCTCCGAGAGCTACTCCAAATACTTCGGGCACGAGAACAGGCAAGAGGTGCTCCTTCGACTCATGACTGGGAAACGGCAGAAGATCGACCAGGTGAACGAAGCGTTGGACCTGCTGTCGACCCAAGGCCGCGGGATCCAAATCGACCTGCGGAAGTTCCACGAAGCGACCACCACCTTCGGATACGACCAGGCGAAAGGGTTGCTGGAGTACATGCGCCGGCACAGGGCCGTCAAGGCCCTGCGCTTCCGGAATTTGAACTTCGTCGAAAAGTACGAGGAGAACCAGCCGACGGTGCTGCGGGAGTTCATCCAGTCGAAGCTGCTGCGCGGGCTGACCTGCCGCAACATCGACTTCGGCGAGGATAATAAGCACGTCGGCGAGGTGTTTCTGACGGTGGCCACGTTCAACCCAGGGGATGAGGACACCGACTACCTCCGCAATGGCCGCGATGAGGCGTGGGATAGACCGTCCGAGGGTATCCCGGGGAGCACCCAACGGACCAGAGACTGGCTCAGAAACGCAAATGGTGCAACGAACACCCTGACCAGTAACAACGCCAACAACCACGTCACCGAACCCACGACGTTCCTACCCCGGCAGCAAACGTTCCAGGTGCATGACTTCGCGTCGGAGACTACCGTCGTGATGTCTTCCTACAGCCACCAACACCGCCGGCGTCGCCGCTCGACTTCCAGAAACGAGTTAGAACTCGATCCTCACAATATCGAAGGCGGGCTTACCCCGCTGAAGTACTTCCAACTGGAGGGCGTCACGTTCTTGGTCTCCCCCATGCTGCGTAAGTACCCGCTGCACTACCTCATCAAGCTCGTGCACGAGCGCAGGGAAGAAGTGGCAGGCACTTCTTCATCATCCGATCCCGGGTCTTTCCACAACTTCGCGCCGTCCCGCCGTGGCTCGATCTTCCCGTCGGAGCTGCACATGAAGGACAGCGCCGCTGGGAAGACGCAGCGGGAGCAGTACGCCAACATCCTGTCTCTTACCAAAAAGACGATCCTCTTCCTCAACTCGCGCGACCCGTGCTTCTTCCTCAAATGGGCCAAGCGCAAGTGCGACAAGGTGACCCCCTTGCGTCTGGCCATCCACCTCCGCCTGGACGACATCGTCGAGTGCATGATCGGCCTGCAGAAGACGCAGGGTGGCCTGCTGAAAAGAACCCTCGCCTACGAGCCGGAGAGGCTCGAAATGGACCATTTCGTGGACTTATGGGGCTGCCTTGAGCGGGACCCGGAGGACCTGTTGCCGCTGCACGCTGCGATGATTCAGGTGGGGGTGAACGACCACGACGACAACGTGGCGCCCGGGGGAAAGTGGCAGGTGTATACGGAGACCGGCGAGCAGGTGACGGTGGCTCGGCATAAGAGGCCGTACCACATCAGGAACTACAAGCACAGGTTGGACGACAAGCCTGCGCCGTCTTTTCTGATGAACCCGTTGTTCGACCAGAGCCTCGGGCTCGCAGAGCTGTCACCGCCAACCGGCGACTCTGAGGGCCTGGAACACATCATTTTCCGCCACCCGAAACACCTCCAAGCGTTCATGGCCGAAATCACCTTGTTGACGGAGCGGGCGAAGCTCATCTCGTACGTGGACACCGCTGTCGACACCGACACGTCCCACCTCGGGGACAACGTCAACCGCAGCATCAAAATAGCTCGGCAGCTGATCTCCTGCTCTTTCGTAGAACGCTCGATCACCGTCGCCGGGAACCCGCCCCCGAGAGGGTGCAAGCAGTGGCTGGAGATCCCGCACGTCATCGATGGGCCGGACTCGTCCGAGTTCGACAACGATCGGACCAAGACGCAGAAGCTCTTGTTGTCTCGCACGTGGGACCGCACGGGCGTGAACGAGCCCGCGCTGCATGAGAACACAGCGACGACCCTTCTCATCGCGTTGAAGTTCGCGCCTTACGTGGTGCCGCACCTTCTGAAGTGGAGCGACCTCATCGAGCTGGATCCCCGCCACAAGATCCGGCCGACCTGGCTGGGGCTGATCCACCTGCAGGACCGGCGCGGGTTTCGGTCCGTGTGCATCCCGAACGAGGAGCCGATGCTGGGGCACATCTCGTGGTGCGAAGAGGAGGACGGGCTCAACTTAGCGCACTGGGCGTGCGTCCGGGACCAAAAACGGCTCCTCGAACGAGTCATCGCGGAGGACGCCGAATGCGTGTTCGACCGGACGTCCCGCCTCGAGCGCACGGCCCTGCACTACGCCTGCTACGCAGGCTCCTTGGAGTGTCTGAACGTGCTCCTCCTGCACTACTCCGACAAGTCCGAGCACACCTCCGGCATCCACTGCCTTGACAGAGAAGGCAACACGCCCCTTCACATTTCAGCGTCGCTCTGCCACCCGATTTGTACCGAGGCCCTGTTGGATGCCGGGGCTCGTCCGTACTGGAAAAATCGAAAGAGCTCCGGGGGGCTGGACCCGCACGATTGTACGATCGCGCTGCTTTTGCACCACACGCACAAGGAGCAGGAGTTCTACAAGGAGAACCTCACCAGGGAGTGGGAGCGCGACGCTGGCATCCTCCGCAGCCAGATCTCGCTGCTCAACCAGGACCACAGGTATAGGCGACATCCACATTTTCGTTTTTTTAGTACTAACAATCTTGTGGGTTGCCCTTCAATGTATTTGCAGGCTAAAAAGACGCAGGCAGCGTGTTTTGGTGGTTGATCAGAAATCCTTACCTGAATACACACAGGGTAAATACAAGTGGGAAAACGATCAACCGGCACGCACAAACAAAACGAAGCGCCTGTCTTCTTTGCGAAATTCGAGTCGTTCCTGCAGTGCAAACTACCAAATTTACTGTTACTACGCTGCGGCGTTGTGCAATACATGAAGTAAACAGAGGGCCCTCATGGATTCAGTTCCTAATCTACGAAGTCTTACCCCCTTCTTTCCCCCTTCTTTTTACAACAAACCGCGCATTTCTTCCCCCGAGCAGACTCGATAACTGGCATCAATCATGCATGTCTGAGCGTAACGGGTGTACCTATACCTCGCTACGCGAGCATTTCGCCAGTTTCCGTAGCGTCTCCCAACCCTCACCCGTAGGATCCAACGAAAGCTGTCGCTGCAGGCGGCGAAGTCGTTCTTGTTCGAAGCCAGCTTCTACTTCGTGTTCCTGGCTGTCCTGTGCCTCGTCGTACGGCACCGCACCACCCTTTTCCAGTCCGACGCGTACTTCCGCACGGCCGGCGTCCGCTCCGAAATCATGCAAGAACCCGTCAACTATGAAGACAGCCCCTTCTTCAAAACGCTCGAGGACACCGGCAGCATCGACGACATCTTCGACTTCCTCCGAGGCCCGTTCGTCGGGCAGCTGTTTCCGACGTCCGGGCTGAACGCGTCGTGGAACACGCCGAAGGACGACAGCGATGGGATCCTGTTCGGGCTCCTGCACCTCGTGGGCACCGTGCGTCTGCGGCAGATCAGAGTGCGGAACGACACGTGCTCGAGGCCTGCGTGGGTGAACAACTACTTCCCGGGCTGCTTCGGGGGTTACACGCCGTCTAATGAGGAAGTCGGAGAGCCCGGCGACAGCTACATGAACTCCCGCTGGGTCGACGAAGACAGCGACCCGGCCTTCTACGGGTGGCGGTCGCAGATGGAGATGTGGTACCCGAACCACGGCTTCGCGGAGGAGCTGTACCCCAACGAGACTGCAGACGCGTTCACGACGCTGATGCAGATGGAGGAGGACGGCTGGATCGACTTGCAGACGCGCGCGGTCTTCGCGGAGTTCACCCTGTACAACCCGAATGCGCACAACTTCCTGGTCGGGAAGATCCTTTTCGAAATCCCCGAATACGGCGGGGTGCACGCCTCGTACCGGCTGACGAACATCAAACTCATCACCTGCATCCCCGGCGGCACCAGCCAGCTGACGTGCCAGCACACGTACGACGTTTTCATCTTCGTGCTCGAAAGCTGTCTATTAATATCAGTCGTCTTCCTCTCGTACGACGAGCTGTCCGATATGTGGAACAGCTGGGTGTACGTCAAGCAGATGTCGGAAGATGAGGACAAGCGGAGGTTGAAGGAGTCGAAGGAGAAGGAGGCTGCCGGGAAGCGGTCGACGACGGTGCACAGGACCGTGCTGACGCCGAGCGTCAAGCACGGCATGTTCATCGACGACATGCCGATCTCGAAGAAGATGTTCAACTTCACCGCGTACCTGTGGCACGGGGTCGCGCACTACTTCTGGCGGGACTGGAACCTGGTGGATCTCTGCAGCGTCGTCATGTTCTGGCTCGTCGTCGGAACGCGCTTCGCCTTCGTGCAAGAGATCCTCAAGGTCGACTCTGAAGAGGTTGTGACCGACCACTCCCGGTACTTCGATCTCTGGCCCATCGCCGCGTTGACGAGGGCGGAGCGTGAGCTCTGGGCGCTCGTCATGGTCCTGTACTTCGTCAAGGTCCTCAAGTACGTGATGATCCTCCCCAAGCTCGGCTCCGTGGCCACGGCGATCACGACCACCATAGGCGACTCGAAAGTGCTCATTTTCTTCGTGGTCTTCATGGTCATCGCCATAGCGCTGATGCTCGGCCTCCACTTGCTCCTCGGTGACTCCGCGTTGGGATACCGGTCATTCGGGATCACCCTCGTGTCGTTCATGCAGATCGTGTTCGGCCAGTGGGAGTACAGCGCGTTCAGCCAGGAGTCGTGGCTCATCGGTCCCTTCCTGTTTTTGCTGACCCTGTTCCTGGCGAACCTGGTGCTGATCAACGTGTTCATCGCCGTCGTCGGCAACATCTACGAAGAAAACCTGCGCAAGTCCGTCGAGCGGTGGTCGTGGCAAATCATCGACGAGTACCAGTACAAGCTGACCGGCATCCCGAGGCCCCGCGGCACGGGGAACCCGGTCATGACCGCGCTGGGCTGCATCTACTCGTGCCTGAAGGGCATCTGCAAGCACGGCGAGGTGCAGATGCAGCCGGCCGGCGACGTCCACAACTTCGAAGAATTCCCGATGCGCGTCATGCGCAAGGAGGCCGTCCAGCGCCTGATGAAGTCGCAGCAGCGCATCCAAACCAACCTCGCCCAGGTCAACGAGAACGTCGACACCGTCAAGCACTCGGTGCAAAACAACGCGGCCACCCTCGATCGCCTACACGAGCAACTGGACAAACTGGACTCCTCCATCCACCACGTCCAGTCAGCCCAAGACGAGCTACGTCGTATGTTCCTCAAGCAACAGAAGGTCCCTTAGTACTAAGCAGCAAAAAGTCGTGCCCCGTCTTCCATCACGTCCCAGTCAGCCAAGACGAAGGCGTCGTATCTTCCTCAAGCAACAGACCGTTCGCCGTGAATGTTTCAAATCATGGAATAAAGGGATCAATTCTTTCGACTCTTCTTGTTGGTCTCGTCTCTTGAGATCACGGCGAAGTTCTCTTTTGGGGTTCGTCTAAGGCATCGTTGCGGGATCAACAAGGCCTGCAAGAGTGCAAAGCTACACCAGGAGTTTGACGAAGTAGGCCACGAGCCAGCCCAACCAAACGAACTCGTTTGTTCCTCGAAGTAACAAACGTCTCTTGCTACCAAGACGACCTCAATTAACCTTTCGGGAGGGGTGTTGCTTATTGCTCCTGCGAACCGTGTGGTTTGACCCACAGGCCAACCCCTCGGCACCCCCATTCCACCCAAAGCTGAAGCTCGTCCAGAATTAAAGGGGGGAGGGTGTCGACTTAAACCCCCCCCCTGCATATAATTTACATCCGCATATAATTTACATACCGTATATAATTTACATTTTACGCCAAACTCGCATATAATTTACATTTTTCTATAATTTACATACGGTTTTTTCATTTTTCCCGGGGACAAACAAGCCATGCTCAAGTGTACCAGGGAAGGTCAGCAGGTGTGGCAGCTGTGCCTTCGTGTTTCAGCTCCACGTCTCTCTAAGATGCGCATCGGAGTGAAGTCAGAACAAAGGGGGGAACACTGCAGAAAGACTTTCCATTGCTGACTCAAAAACGAGGGGTGATGATGATGTTCTCGCTTTTTAAAAATAGAAGAAGGACGGCTCCAAAGTCTTGAAAGGAAAAAGGCTGCTACTGTTGTGAGCCGGGGTTGGGCTGTGAAGCCTCTGCTTTCACCTCTGTTTTCACCTGGGTAAACATTGTGATCTTCTGCACCCCTGGGGGAAGCGGCTTTTTGTGTTTGCCCTTGGGCGCATCCCGAGCGGAAGCGGCAGCCATTTGCCGGCCCTTTTCTTCCGCTTCCTTGATTTTCTTTTCCAGTCTCTCCTTGTGGTCTTCCGTGTCAGCTGGGGGCGGGGCAACGAAGGTGTAACCGGGATCAATACCTCTGATACGTGTTTCAGGGTGCGTTGGGCCGTGGTATCCCAAGCGGTCAAAAGCCTGAGTCACTCCTGTTGTGGCATTAAGTGTGGCCTCAGCTACCAACTTTGCAAGCAGGCTTCTTTTTTGCTTGGCGGTGAGCTTCTTTTCGCTGTGTTCTTCAAACGCCTTTGCATGACGGGAGCGGTAAGACGCTGCAAAGAACACGTCTACCCATTGCAGCCAGCTCGTCATTCCTGCCGGTATGACTGCAACGGGTAGACGGCTGCTGAAAAAGGAGGTGAGAGAAGCAGAGGTGAGGTGGGACGTTGCGCAATCCAGGATTACCAATGTAGTCGCGCAACCTGCCTTTTCACACCATTTCTTCACGTGAGGCACGACGTGGTTTACCATTGTCTCGCTGTTCACCACGCCCTTCGGGGTCCAAATGACCTTGACCCGGGTGTCGTACTTCTCCTGCTTAATGGAGTCGCGGCGAATGGGTGGGACGTGGAATGGGGAAAAGTCAGGGCCACCTTTTTTTGTTGCTGCAAAGGCAAGGAGCGTTGCGGACCTCTTGCTGGCATTGGCATCGTGGTTGACACGAACATCCTTGTCGCCAATGGCGGCGACGGTTTTGATTTTCCCCATGCTACCCGAAAGGGAGCACGGGACTTCGTCCATGTTGAGGACACCGTCGACATGGGGGAGAACGTGGTGGAGGTGTGTGTGGAACACCTGTGCTTTCGCACAGATGTCATCCCGCGTAAAGGGGGTCTGCTTCTGCACCACTTTGACTCGAAAGCGGTTCCTGCTCAGGAAGTTTCGCAGGTACGTTGTGGAGACACTCCTCACGTTCCTGCAGAGGGCAGACACCTCATCGTCCTGGAGGAGAGCCTCCGCTTGCGTCTTCAACGTCTGCAGTGTCACTTTCCGATTGTCTTTGCGCTTCTCTACGACAAACACCTTCAGGCATGCCTCAACAAGCGGGAAGAGCGTCTTCCTGTGCCTCATTCTGCGCTTCACGCGTAGAGAGCCGCTACCCCTGGACGATGTCACAGCCTTCCGGAAGCTTTCAACCTGGCTGCGGTTGTGGATGGTTGTGGCACCGTTGTCCACGTTTTCCTTTGCCCAACTCCGCAGCGAGCTCATCACCTCACGACTCTGCGAATTCGGGTTCTTCCTTGTTGCCTCTGGCTTTGCCGCCTCCCTCTCCGCCACTGCGACCACCAGTTCGTCGAACTTCCGGACAATCTTGCCCTTGGACTCGAGGCATGTTGTTCTCCTGTTCGCCCTCTTAGCAACCCCACGTTCCAGCTTCACCTTCTTTGCAGCAGGCGGTGCACCACCCTCTTCCTCCGGGCATTCTGGAGACGCAGCTCCTCCAAGGCTGCTGTCTGCAGTGCCTTTAGTTCAGCCATCCCCGCCCCTTTGTTCGGTGTTCTAGCCCTGTAAGGGGTCTGTGTAAGCGCCTCGTAATGTAAATTATATACACCACGAAGTGAATCTCGCGTATTATTTACATAGGGGCCCAAACTCGTGTATAATTTACATACCGTATATAATTTACATTTTTTGGACCCCAAAAATGTAAATTATATGCGAGAGGGGGGTTTAGTATTACGGTCCATCTTTCCTAATTCTTCAATAATCGGGGGGTCGACTCATTCTGTAACCCCGTTATGTAGCACTAATCAGCCCCATGCAGTCCTGCACGGTGCCTCTGCAATCGTGGGTGTTGTGACGAGCACACCACCCGACAGGACATTCCCAACTTTCAGTGGACTTGATGTTCACTTGGCGGATGTCCGTTCACAGTTGGGGTCGTTCTCCATCACATGTTCCCGCTGGCTCCTGAATTTTTGCGGAGCCGAAAAACCACGCTGCTCAGGGTCCCCCCCGCCGTCTCGTAATGTGCAACACCACAACACCAGGAACGGAATGAAAGTGTTCCACGCACCGCACCTACTGCACGGTGGGTCGAATAAAGTTACGTGTCCAAAAAGGGTCGCCTCATTATGCAGCATAATGAGCCGACCTGCGTAGCATGCAGGGTCAAAAGCTTGTGTCTTTTTGGTAAATAGCCACCAATCTATTTTTTGTTTGTGCGCACTTCCTTCAAACCTGTTTTGTTCATCTAACGGGAGTGAGGATAGTCCGCTGCCATCGATCTGTTTTTGTTCTTGACAAATTGCATTTGTTAGACACAAAAACTTGGGGTTTTTACGTTTTAAAATTTTGGAACAAACACTGCAGTAATTTTCGATGAAGTTGAGCAATTTTCTTTTTCCATTTTTTTTTTTTTTTGGAGGCCATCGGCCCCGCGGCAGCGTTTAAAAAAGACACAAGGTTTTGACCCTGCATGGTAATGAGTCGATCCCCCCTTCATCTCACTGTACGAAGTTGACCCGTTTTTTTACATAAGCGCCAGCTGGAAAGGAAATGCTCGACGAACAAAGAACAGAAGGGATCCCAAGTGCTGTAGCTACCGAACACGTGTTGAACGGACGTGAGGTCATGCGGGTTTACCCCTACACGACAAATCAAACATGTCAAAGTCCTGAGTGAGAAAACAACACACGGTGGTGTAAGCGAAGAACAAATCAGATTGTGTTTGTATTGTATTCGCCCCTTACCGCTATATCTCCTCCCTTCCATTCGGAGTCGAAGCAGCTACGTCGAGTATTTCCGGGCAGTCGATGCCAACTTCCATCGGCATCTTGCAGTGCGCGGGGACGCGCTTCTGGGCAGCAGCTCCTCAAGAGCAGACCTTTCTCACCAACACTCTCCTCGTTGAGCGCTTTGCGCCGTGGTGGGCTATCTTCGTCGCTGCAGAAAAGGATGCGTAGAAACGAACCAACTGACAACATTCGAGCCTAGTTTATCCTACGGCTGTCTCTTTGTGCGCGAGCTTCGTGAGTAAAGCGCCTCATATCAGGACCAGCCTACCCGTCTGTCCATCTCAACCAACGACGCGTCAAAAGAAGAGGGAAGGCATTTCTCTCACTGCCCTCCCCTCTCGCCTCGCCCTGTCTTTTTTTTGGACAAGTGGTCCCTTGACCACGATAGAACCTGCCGTGAAGTCGATCACGCCTGAGGCTCCGGACCACGTCTCGATTTCGGGAGCTGTTAGAGCCTTGTTTAAAGCCGCCCGCCCCACCCTTTTTTTTCTTCTTCGAAAGTGTCGCGGCCGGCACGAACGAAAGAACGTAGTAACACCAGCGTGTCCCCATCTCTCGGCTTCCTGCATCTGGGTTTCTATCGGGTAAGTCTATCATGTTACCTGCATATCATGTCTACCTGTCTGTCTATAACGTTTATCAGCTGTTTTCTTTGCGTCGATCAGCTGTTTAACTGAAACTGATGCGTTAAGCCTAGACGAGCGAATGTCTCTTCGTGGTTCATGCCGTGGCGCACCCATGCTTGAGACATGGTAAGGCGGGATCTGTCTTTCGGTACTTGCCACATCTGCACCAAGATGGTGTGCATCTACTGTACTGGTACAACGGGCCGCAGGTGCGCTTAGATGTACTCTCCACTACGTGTACCCGGTAGCCCAGGTGCACACAGCCGGGTTGTGGTGATGGCTACGAGTCAGCACGATCGAATTCCTTTCTGTTCCTTCGTTGCTTCATTCAAACGTTCCGACGATAACTGGGATCGCCGCTCCCAAGAGGCACTCCCGGCAGCGAATGCTGTCGTGTTGCTCTCCCGGGGCATCTCCCCCGGAATCCCTTTCCCCGTCGTTTTCAGCAACGAGCCCACCCCCACACCTTTTGTCGACCAATCCCATTTCCGTCTAGCCGCCGACAAAAGGCCGCCCTGTTCCTCATTCCCGCGCACTTTTTTTGTGTTACCAATGCATTGTTGGTACTTAAAATTTGTAGTTGGCAGCGTACTACATGAAACGTACCAAAGCAGGTGAGTTCCGCTAATGCGCACAAACAAAATTCCTTCTTCGAGACAAACAGAGGTTAGCGGCGAAACTCCTGGGTTTCACGCTGCAGATCCAACCTCAAACAGTCCTACTGCGCGTTCCGCTCGGGACCCAATCCGGTTTCATCATGGCGTAGTAAAAAGCCACCCGACGCGAGCAATCCCCACCCTCTACGAATAGCCTGACAACCCCGGCTCACATCGCTGGTCCTGTCTGCAAACACTCAGGTTCCGCGCTGATGATGGTCCGTCTTATCTGTCCATGGCTTAAAGAACCGAAACGCGGTGCAGATGGGACCAGCGCGGCGTTGATCACATACCCATTCCAAGCACGTTCTTGCAAACCCTCCCTCCTCGGGGAAGCAGCTAGCTAGCCGCCCACACCCCCTACAACGACACGCCCACCCGTTTGTAGCTAGTAGCTATGGTAGAGATGGATCGTTCGTTAGCGGGATCAATCCTTACTGCCCAGCCTGGGTAGCACAACAAAGCGCACAAAACTTTATCTCTAAAAACAAAATCGTCGCCAACCACCAGAACGACGTGAATCGTCGACCGCACAAACCAACAACAACAACAACAACAACAAGAAAGAAAGAAGCCAGCAATCACACCAACCTGTTAACCCGTAGCGAACGAGACTCGCCGGGAACGCGCACCTGTCCTATTCTCGCCTCCTCCCTCCCCGGCCTCGTCTCCCCCAACACTCGCGGCGGGTGCCTGCGATGGCCAGCCGGTGTAGTCGGCGACAATGAGCCACAGCGACGGCCCAGCGGCCTATGGCAAGCGCAGCTGGTCTCTGTCGGCGGTGAAGACCGCGGAGGGGGGCAAGGAGGGCAGGAGGAGCACGGGCGGCGGCGGCGGCGGCGGCGGCGGCGGCGGCGTGTCGAGCATGCACGGGAACGGGGCGGCGTACGGCAGGTTCGATTCGTGCACTGATCCGTCTGTCGCGGCGACGCTGGTGCGGAGCATCAAAGCGCACCATAAGAACAGCGCTCTCGCGAGGGATGTGCTGGTGGCCATGCACATGCGGCTGACGGAGGATCGCGCCCGCGAGTGGTGGGTTCGGTTCGTGAACAGCAAAACGGGCGGGGTGACGGTGCTCCTGGCGGTGATCGACTTCCACATGGCCGACCTCACCGTCATCGACGCCGCCGTGCAGCTGCTCTGCGCGCTGACGCACTTCGGCGGGAAGCACCAGGTCCGCGTCATGCAGAAGGTCTCGAAGAGAGGGGGCGCGAAGCTCCTCCTCAACGTGCTCAACACGCACAAGGCAGGCAGCCAAAAGACGTTCCAAAACGCGTGCACCGTCCTCTCATCGCTGAGCGCGGTCGACCCCAAACTGGCCGCGTTGTCCAGGACCACGGGCGCGCTGTCCACCCTAGTCGGAGTGCTCGAGGTCACGCAGTCGCTCGAAGTCCTCATCTCTGCCGTCTCATCCCTCTGCTCCCTCTGCAGCAAGTGCAACCACAACCCGGCGACCGTCGTGCGAAAAGGTCTGCAACCGGCCCTCTTTTAGTTCGAACATTCGTGCGGGTTGCCCTTCAATGTATATGGTGCTGGCCAAAAAGACGTAGAGTTCGGAACCTGAAAATGAACCAGGGTAAATACAGGTGGGAAAACGAGTGATGTGTCCCCCGCCCGTAAAATGGGCTAACGATCATGACTGCAAACCCACTCCCGGATCTGCGGGAATGAGACGACAGCTACGACTTCTCACAGTTGTGTACAGCAAAGTCAACGTACTACTACCACTCCTCTGGCACTGCATTTCTAGCGACTCGCTGCCTCTCTCCCGCACGGGTTGTTGCTGCATAGCAAATTCAACCTACTACAACCACTACTCTGACACTGATATTCTAGCTACTGGATGTGCAGTCTATCGTCACAGATTGCTGCTGCATATCAAGTTCAACATACGACCAGTACTTTGACACTGTATTTCTAGCACACTGAATGAGCAGTTTATCGTCACAGATTGTTGCTGCACAGCAACGTCAACCCACTGCTACCACTGCTCTGACACTGTGTTCTAGCAACTCGCTGCCTCCCTCCCGCAGGTGTCATCCCGATCCTGACGAGCCTCGCCCAGCGGTGCGTGTCGGACGTGCTGCTGCGGGCTGTCTGCAAGCTGATCCTGCACGTCACCCGCGTCGACGAGGCGATCCCGCTTCTCGTGCGCGACGGGACCGTGCAGACGCTGATCCGGATCCTCGCCGCCCCTTCGTCCTCCCCCGAAGTGCAGCGGCTCGCGCTGAACGCGCTGGCCCCCCTGTCACGCGACCCCGAAGGCAAGCCCGTTTTCGACTCGCTCGGCGGCGTCCGGAGCATCGTCGACACAATGCTGGCGAACGCCGAGGCGACAGACTCCGACACCCTGCTCGACACGGTCATCCAGCTCTTCCGCTTCTGCGGGATCACGTCGCTGCCGATCCAACACGACGAAGAAGTCAAGTTCGACTACCACAGCACCCTCAACCCGTACGTCTGCAACCCGGCGGCCGGATCGACCGACCGCCCCGCGGAAGACGCGGAGGCGGAAGGCGCGAAAAGGGACGAAGCAACGCGCGACGTCGAGAAGGCAGCGGAAGCCGCCACCGGACTCGCGTCCAACCTCCCCTCGGACCCGGGCTGCGCCCAAGTGCCGGCTAGTGGGTCGGGGAGGAGGCATGCTGCGCAGGCGCGGCAGGCGCGGGGGTCGAATGCGAGGGCGCAGCCGCTGGGCGAGCCAGCGGGACTGCTGCCCATCCCGCTCAGCGGCCTCGGCATCTTCAGCCCCGAGCTGTGGGTGACCGACAGGCTCGGCAGCCCCGCGGCCGACGAGAAGCTGCAGCAGAAGCAGCAGCAGAACCGCGAAGCCGCCTTCACGGATTCCGCGCCTTCCAAGCAGCACGCGGCCTGCGCCTCGCCCACGTCGCCCGGCCGCCACCGGCAGCAGGCCCGCGGATTCTCGGCGCCGTCGTCGTACGCGAACGCAACCGGATCCGACCAATCAGCCGCGGGGAACCCCGCCGCCGCAGCGGCCAACCGGGCTGACCGCGTCGTGGGGGGTGGAGACGAGGAAGACGAAGACGAAGACGAAGAGGAAGAGGAGGAAGGCGGGAAAAACACCCGCCGGCGCGGGTCCCCGCGCGCGGCAGAGCAGGCGAAGGGGAATTCCGCCGCCGCCGGCAAGTCTGCGGGGCGGCAGCCGGCCCCGGCTGTCCACCGAAAGCCGGCCGACGACGAAGGCAGCAACAACAACAGCAGCAACAACGCGGGCTCCGCACCCGCCCCTTGCAACCCGTCTGGGTTCGGGTCCGGGGGGTCTGGGCGTGGCGGTGAGGGTGGTCCGGCGCTGCCGCCGACGCACCACGTGCGGCCGTCGGCTTGGGTGCGGGCGAGTCCAAGCTGCGACTCAGCGCTCGCGTTTTGCCCGGCGGCGCCCGAGGAGCTGCACCCGGCGGCGCCGGCGCTGAAGGCCGCGCTGCTGATGCACGAGACCAAGCGGCTGACCCACCCCGAAAACGTCATCTTCGACACCGTCTTCAACGACATCCCGCGCGACCCGCCGCCCAACCCGTACGCCGCCGCGCCGCCCGCCGAGCCTGTCGCCACCCGAACCCCGCCGTTACGGTTTTCGTCCGCCTTCGAGTCCGGGAACCTGAAGCGGGCGATCCGCATCTACGACACGGAGTACGACCTCCTGCTCAACAACGACGTGAACAGCTCCTTTTTCACGCAGTGGTTCTACTTTTCGGTGCAAGGGATGGTCCCGGGGGTGGCGTACAAGTTCAACATCATCAACCTCGAGAAGGGCGCGAGCCTCTTCTCCGAGGGCCAGCAGCCTCTGGTGTTCTCCGAGAAGCAGTTCACGAAGACGGGCGTCGGCTGGCGGCGCGGCGGCGCCGACGTGTACTACCTGCGGAACCCGTACAACCGCAGGGATCCGTCGGCAGCCGACATCGAAAAAGTCCTCCCGACCAACTCCAGCCCAGGTGGCTCCGCCAACGCCCCTGGTCGCCCGGGCCCGAAAAAGGCCGGCGGGAAGAAGGCCGCGTCCGCCGACAAGCCGACCGCCGACAAAGCGCTGCCGGACAAGCTGCCGCCGCCGACGCAGCAGCAGCAGCAGCAGCAGCAGCCGCCCGCCTGGCCGCCGTCGGGGGAGGCGGAGCCCGTAGGGTATCCCGACGGCAGCGGCGTGGTGGGGGTCAACGGCGTCAAAAACCTGGCGTCGGTGCTCAAGAAGCTGGTCACGAAGACGCAGGGCACGTACTGCACCCTGCACTTCACGCTGACCTTCGAACACGAGAGCGACATCTGCTACATAGCGTACTCGTACCCATACACGTACTCCGGTGTGCCTTTCGTCTTAGATTTACGCCCTCGGAACACATAGCCACCACCGAGCAAAGGGAACCAGTCCGAAGAGAAAAAGGTCAGACACTGGGAACTCCCTGACGAGGTGGCCGGTGTCTGACCTTTCTGCTGGCTGGTTTCGATTGCTCGGTTGTGGCTACGTGTTACGAGGGCGTGCAACTGCACACTGGTGTACATGGGCAAGTGTCGGAATTTAGCGTCGAACCTCCCTGCCGAAGGAGAACGGCCATGCACCCTACTCCATTTTCCCGCCCGATGTCGCTGATGACTAACGGACCGTCGGACCCGGGTACTTATGGAAGTTACAATGAAGGCTTAGACCGGTACGGGCTACATGGCAACCCCTGCTCAACATGTGGAACGTGGGGCCCTTTATCACATTCATTACGGGTGTGGTCGTGGTGTCGGTCGCAATAGTCGCTTTGCTAGCCAAAGAGAGAGATAGAGAGAAAAAGAGCGCCAGAGAGAAAAGAAAAGATACCGTTATCTTCCGGAAAAGAAGGGTTACGCAGAACCCCCGAAAAAATAATTACCCCAAAAAAAATAAAAAAAACAGAAAAAAATAAAAAAAACAAACCGACGGTGACCCCCAAAACCTTTTTCAACCTCTCCAATTCCCTTCAAGCTAAACCATTATACAACGAGCCCCGAGCACCCCGCGGCCAACCGGAGACTTAGAAATTTATCTAGTAGACGATGTTGCTTCAAGTCGGTCGTCTCACCTGGTCCGGGCTCCTGGTAAGTTCCCCGAAACTCCCCGACACTTCCCCGAAACTCCCCGAAACTCCCCGAAACTCCCCGCAACTCCCCGAAACTCCCCGATACTCAGCCCGATTTTTGTGGGAAAAAGTGGGGCTGCCGGTGGGTGGGCAGGTAGGTGTACAGGTTGGTACAGATGGGTGGATGGTGGTGGGCAGGTCGGTGGATGGGTGAACAGGTGGGTAGTTGGGTAGACGGGTGCGGGCACAAAGAAGTGGGTGAGGTGTGCAGGTAGGTGTGCTAGTGTGCTTCGGACGCGGCTCTCTTGAGCCGTCCGTGTTCCTCCTCCTCCGATCCTCTTCCTCTACTAACCGGATGCATCTACCAACTGTAGCTTGGACTCCTGGGCAGTTGTTGAGGCACACCCTTCAGCCTGCGGATTCGGAGGGCCTCAAGGCGAACCAGCAGTTGCTGGAAAACCTGCAGGACCTGCCTTTGAGTCCTTGGACACAGGGAGGCGTCTGAACAGGACGCGTCGTGTGCATGTGCGCAGGTTCAACCATCATCTGACTCTTCTGTTTGCGGTTGCAACCTTCGGTACCACGAGTTTGCCATTCTTATGTCAAACTCTCCAATCCCCTCTTGGGTTTTGGTTTGGGCAAAAAGTATTCGCGCCCGCCATCTCCCGATGACCTTCCCACTTCTGACCACGCTGCAGCAGTCACGTGTAAACCGGGCAGACCCAGTCGTCCCCCATCTGGTCCCGAACGACGAGCACCGCTCCTGCACCCGAGTTTAGCCTTCGATGATTGGAAGCCGCATCGGAAACAGTGGGTCAACCCATCCCGGAATTCTGAATTCGTGCACCCGGTTGAAAGGAGTGTCCACTTCGGAGTCCACGTTCACTTATGTGGGGAGTTGTAGAGTACGGGAGGAACCGGAAATCTCCGGAAAGATGGTACCCGCATTCCAACTCGTCTCGGGAATGGTCAGTCGACGACCGTATGCAGGTGGGTGGAGGCCCTGGGACTGCGAAGGTGTGACCACCCCATAAGGAGGACTCTCTATCTTGCGTTATCTCTCTGTCCCAGTCGCCATAGCAACCGTATCCTTGGCCAAGCATCATCCTGCAACCCTGCTTTCGGATGGCCATCGTGCCTCTCATTTTGGTTATCAACCTTACTCCTCGCTCGAATTGCCGTCTTCGACCGTAGCTGCCCCTGGTCCTGGTGGTTAGGGTTAGCATGCAAAGAGCCTGTGGCGATAATCTGCATCTGCTCTCTTTCGTGACTACCTCTTCGTGCTACCTCTCTTCGTCACTGGTACCTTATCTTGACCTCTGCCCGCCGCGGAGTGCACGTCTCTGTCTTCGATGATGGCGAGTCCTTACGCCGCCGCTTCGTTGCAGCGGCCGTCCTAGTGTCGTCGCCTTGTCTTCGGCGTTCTCGATGGCGGTGTTGGCGCCGGCATCGCCGCTTCCCTTGTGGCGCTTTGGGCAGCCTGCGTCTCGACTTCGGTGTCGCTTCGGGCGTCCCCAGGGGCGAAGGCCCGCGCTTCCGTCTCTTTGCCGCCGACTCCGCACATCGGCATATCGTGCTGCAGGCAGGCATCCGCGGTGTGAGTTCCTGCAGCATTCCGCGATCGTCTTGCACGTCCCGCACTGCGTCATCCTGTGCTTCTCGCAATACTTCACGGCGAGGCCGTCCCCTGTCGCGTGGTGTGCCTCGGCAGCAGCGCGCTACCGACGCTTGCCGATGCTTGCACTCTTCGCATTTCGCTTTGTGATGTCTCGTACACACTCTCTCGTCCTTGGTGGTGGCCTGGGCACGCCTACCTCCATGCACTGGGTCTCCGCCGCCCACTAAATTTACCCTCTTCTGCCCCTTCTTGCCGGAGGTGCCGTCTTCGAGCACGTCCGCCCATACGTGGAAAATACGTCCATCCCCCAGACCTCATCATTGAAGGCGTGCCTGTTCGTCCCCAGCTGCGACTCGAGCACGAGCATTGTCTCTGTACCCGCACGACCTCTGGTGGAACAGTTCCTGCTCTCCTTGCCGCAGCGGATCCTGTCGCTACCTGTGTCAAACCGTGCCAACCTGTACCTCCCAGTCTGTCCTTCCTTCTCAGCCTCTATCTTCGTCTTCGGGGCATAGCCAAACATGGGACCGCTCTGCGCAAGGTAGGGCCATAATAGCGTAGCCCCCTCCCCGCCTTCGCCAAGGCCGGCTGCAGGGAAAGTGGTCGCCACAAAGGAAATACCCCGAAACTCCCCGAAATTCCCCGAAACTCCCCGATACTCCCCGATATTTTCGTCTGGACCAGGTGGGTCGTACTCAAAAGATCTCAATGCCCGGATGCCAGCGTGGCTACGGAGGCTACAGAGAGCCAACCACGCACCACGGAGTGAGGGAGCCTTAGGGGGTGAGTGTTGGGGAAGGGTTGCATTCGACAGGTAGATGCGAAGTCTGGCAGCCGTGAGTTGTGCACCGTGGACACACACACACACACACACACACACACACACACACACACACACACACACACACACACACACACACACACACACACACACACACACACACACACACACACACACACACACACACACACACACACACACACACACACACACACACACACACACACACACACACACACACACACACACACACACACACACACACACACACACACACACACACACACACACACACACACACACACACACACACACACACACACACACACACACACACACACACACACACACACACACACACACACACACACACACACACACACACACACACACACACACACACACACACACACACACACACACACACAGATCTGCAGCAGTACCTGCGCTCGCTGTCTGGGCAGTATCCGAACCTGCATCATTACATGACGAATCAGGTGTGCGACTCTCGGTTTCATTCCTATCAGAGAGGTCAGCGCGTAGACGCCGATGCCAACGCATTGTCCTCGCCAAAGACCAAACAAACAAAAGCGGCACTTACCCGAATCTCACAGAATGGAGGCTTTTTCTTTCGAGTTTCACTAGTTGTGGTTTGAGCATCCGTAGTTGAACGCCCGCGCGTTTGTTCCGAACCCCCACCCGCCAACTTGACAGGTTCTGTGCAAGACGGTAGGTCGCAACGTCGTCAACCTGCTGACGGTGACGACGATGAAACGAGACGACGGCACGGCCATCCCGCTCGAAGAAATCGCAAAGCGAAAGGTATCCGTCAACAAAAGACTATTCACTATTACTCGGATCCGGTTGGGCCGAGTTGCGGTCAAAAGTCCTATCGACGATGGTCACCCGGAGAGTCTAAAACCCCCGGATCCTCAAGCGAACATTCGATCTAAAATGAAGACACCCGAACAATGTATTTCGACGGCACCGGCGTCTTCGAGACTTCCGACCAAGTCAATGGCAGGGGCCTACTCGTACCTCTTCTAGCTGCCTGTCTTTTCCCCCTTGGTCTATAGTCTCTGTTAGGATCATTCCATAACCATGGTTAAGAAGACGACTGAAGCATAGACACAAGGATAGCTCAAAGCATCTGCAGAATAACACGAAAAGCCTCCAGGCAAAACCCCGTTTTCACATATCTTTCGTCTATTGCGGCCTAACACGCAAAGGTTGCTCCCGCCCGGTCCCAAAAACGCGACCGTAACCATGGTTAAGAAGACGACTGAAAGCATAGCCACAAAGCATCTGCAGAATAACACGAAAAGCCTCCAGGCAAAACCCTGTTTTCACATAAAGCATCTGCAGAATAACACGAAAAGCCTCCAGGCACCCTGTTTTCACATATCTCCCGTCTATTGCGGTCCGTCGGTTTCGGCGGTACTGCAGAGCCACGGGCCTACGGGTCAAGTGGCTACCGATTTCCCAAACTAAAGCATCAAGGCTTGGCGCACCTTGGGGCTTGGCGCTTGCGCTGAACACAAGCTCGTCGAGACGGTCAGCCGCAGGGCAGAGCGGACGGGGTTGTGGTACTGTGCTGCCTCCGACTCAAATTTTTGCAAGCTGTGGTTGACCGTCACGTTCCTGGACCAGGAGCGGCCTTTTTCTTCTCTTCTCTTCTTCTCCGTCTATTGCGGCCTAACACGCAAAAAGTTGCTCCCGCCCGGTCCCAAAAACGCGACCTTCTTTTGCATGCCTTTCCCCACCGCGTCGCAGGTGTGCTTCGTGAGTGCCCGAGTGCACCCTGGCGAGAGCTGCTCGTCGTGGATGATGAAGGGGCTGCTGGACGCGCTGCTGGATCCGTTTTCGGAGGAGGCGAAGGTGCTGCGGGACCGCCTCGTGTGGAAAATCGTGCCGATGCTGAACCCCGACGGCGTGATCAACGGCAACACCCGCTGCACGCTGACGGCCCGGGACCTGAACCGCGAGTGGCAGTCGCCGAGCGTGCTGCTCTCGCCGGAGATATACTACCTCAAAAACGTCATCCGCCACGTCAAGACGCGCGAGGACCGCAACGTCCTCCTGTTCTGCGACTTCCACGGCCACAGCAAGAACAAAGGCTTCTTCATGTACGGGTGCAACACCCTCCGGAAGGCGACCGTTGTCACGCCGAGCACGGTATGCCTGCACTTCTGTTCGTTTTTAGCGCAAAACAATGGCGGGGGCTTGCCTACAAAGACGCAGGCATACTAGCGAGAACAAGATGTTCCCAAGAAACGGCAGGAGGTGGCCGTGTGCTAGCCAACCAAGTTTGTTACCCCGCCGTGCAAGGTTTTCCGTTTTTGCAGCTGCATGTTGACACAGACTTGGCCAGCGGCGGTGTCGTGAAACTCTGTTTCTCACCCTGTGCTTACGCGTCAGTATATGGTTGTCACCTTTTTGTGCAGAACCCGCAGTCTGATGCGGTCTGGCGTCTTGCCAGCTTGGTGCTATCTGCGACCAGCAGAAAACCTACCAGCTATTTCATCCACGGCATATAGCTTCAAATGCTGACTTCTGCCCACAGCACTCTTGTCTCTGTGATAGACCTTTCGGGCGGCGCCGAAGCTTTACCAGCTTCGGCTGACACCATTTGCGCACTTAACCATGGTTAAGAAGACGACTGAAAGCACCGACACAAAGATAGCTCAAAGCATTTGCAAAATAACACGAAAAGCCTCTGGGCAAAACCCCGTTTTCACATTTCTTTGGAAGGGCACTAGAAGTTCGACTTCTATGTATGCACTACCGCGCAGGTTCTCGAACGGGTGCTGCCGCGCATTATGGCGGAGGAGTCCGACTGCTTCAGTTACCAGAACACGTCGTTCAAAATGATGCAAGACAAGGAGCGCACAGGCAGAGTCGTCATGTGGCGTGAGTTTAACATCCGCTTGAGCTACACGATGGAGGCCTCGATGATGGGTTCCGACCACGTCCCGGTCGACTCGCAGAGCGTGATGACCAGCGCATCTTGCACAGGGCAACCTGGCAAAGAAAAATCGGCCCACTTCACCACTCGCCATTACATGAGCATGGGCGCGGGTCTCACGGATGGCATCCGGCCTTTCATCAGCAGCGAAGGCGACCCGGCTATATTAAGGCTGGGTGACGTCGTCCACGACCTGATTGTGGGTATGCCTACATCCTCTAACTCTTCACAGCAAAACTACGCACTTCTTTTCAAACTCAAGCCTGAAAAAAAAACATGTCCCGGTTTTACTGGACGTGCCCTTTTGCGGGCGGTTACTTAGCTAAGAAGGAGTACCAACACCACTCTTTCCACACAGTAGCTAAAACAGAGAATCCAACTACCAGAAAATCTGGTGCCACGGGTGACACCACTGGACTACGTTTTAACCATACTTCAACTCTCATTTACCGAACGCGAAGCATTCCCGAACTCGTAGTACGCCGGTCCCCTGGAACACTGCATCGCATTACCAGCCGCTGTTGCTCATGGTGTATTCCGTTGCGTCACGGTCTGTCGGGCCTACCCCAATTTACTGAAGCTGCATAGAGTTGCCTGGTGCTGTTTTCACGGCAGATCGAGGGGATGGACCGGATCCAGTACCAGGAAACCCGGCTGTCATCAACTACTGGCACCACGCTGGTGATGCTGGCAATGTAGAGACTCTCAGGTGAAGGCATTGTTCGACCCACGAATAACGGCAATGTAGAGACTGTCAGGTGATGGCATTGGTAGACCCGCGAATAACAGCAGGCTATACTCCAGGCCCGCACTGTTCGCACAGCATGCACTAAGGCACGCTGCGCAACAAGTGTGTACCGCAACTTAGCAGTCCCAGGACCTCTCCCCTCCTTCCTGCATGCCTTCTCCTCACAGTCACGGATTCGCCTGTGCTCTAGTAGCACGGGTGGTCCTGGCTGTGACGAGCTACGAACAGCCGCCTGAGAAACCAGACTCACACCACTGTCCTGTCTGCAGACACTCAGGTTCCGCGCTGATGATGGTCCGCCGTATGTGTCCGTGGCTTAAAGGACCGAAACACGGCGCAGACGGGACCAGTGCGGTGTTGAGCACATATCCATTCCAAGCACGTTCTTGCAATCCCCTCCTTCCTGCATGCGCTCATTGCTACCGCGTTGGCCTTACCCGAGAAAGCGATAGAGGCGGTACCAAAGCATCCTACACACAGAGATGACACAAGCGGGCTCGAATGGTAGCGGGCCGCGAAAAACGAGCGGCGGGAAGCGGGCGGCTGCGCCAGACGACACGGATGCAGCAGCAAGACGCGAGGCTCAACGAGGGTCGAAGGCGACGAAGGTGGTCGCCCAGGAACCGCCTTCTGACGACGCAGCCTCATCGGAAGATGATCACGACGCCCTGGAGGAAGAAGATCCGGAAGACGACGATGATAGCATGTGACAGCCCCGCTTACAGTGCATACTACGTGTGCATATGTGATCCATAAGTGGTCTATCATGGGATACCCCAAACCCTATCCCATGACCCAATCGGGACCTCGTATCGGTGCATCAACACCTGTGCATCAGCAGTGCCGCATCCACCGTGTGGTGTTACATGCAGTTACTTAAGTATTGGTGTGCGTACGCATGCAGCGCGTATAGAAAACAGAGGGCCGTTACCATGCACCTCCTTTGAGGCATCATTCGGCAGCTGGGAGAAACAGGCAGCCACAGCCGTGCCGCTCCTGCCAGTCATCGACTGGGATAGTTTGCCCTGAGTGGCGGTGCGTCCAAGCAATTGCGCAAGAGCACTTCGGCCACCCCCCGTTGGTGCTCTCCTCAACTTTGATTGTTCCATTCTCCGTTTCGCCCCAACCAAAGCACAGTAGAAATCCAGAACCAATGCAACGAAACGAAAAACTCGCTCGATCTCCGCAGGGAGAGGGGGACACAGCCTGTCCAACGGAGGAAATTGGGAATCCACAAACCTCCAACCTCCACTGCTGAGACCCTCGCAGCTGGGGGTATCGGCCGCCGGCCGCCGATGGCACCCTAGCCCAATGAACGGCACCCATGCCGCCGTTCACAGAGTTTCAGCAGGAACTTGAGTGTCGCCACTCGAACTTGATGGAGCTTGACGCTGACACCGCAAGCAGTCTTCTCCGTTTTGCCTATCCCCGGTGTCCATGCTGCAATTACACACGACCACGCATGGCAAAGCACTCCGCAGGAATGGGGAGTGAAGAGGATCAACCAAGTTTCTTGTCATTCAAACCAGACTGGATCGAGGAACTCTGACGAATCAGAGATTCCCCGATGCCAGAGATTGTATCGTGTCAACCTTAGATTGATGCATTGGCCATTCCAGTTCTACTGCTTCCTCGATTACCTCCTTTGTATTTTACAAAGGATTGACAGCACTCGAAGTATGTAGGGGGTACGACCACTACCATCCAGCGTGTGTGTAGATATGCGGTATTACATCCACCTTCAGGACGAGGTTAGTATGAGTGCTCATCCGCTTCCTGTAGAGCACCTGAGGAGAGGTATCAGCACGTAGTAGCTACATACACCACGTGTATGGTACAACCTCTGGGGCAAAAGACGGGTATGTAGTGCCAAACCTCTTCGGTTTTGGGGTGGGAGATTGGCCGTTACCCGAGTTGAAACCGACGGAAATTACTTGGTAGTTCGAAACTACGAATCCGCACCCGAAAAGTCGTCGCTCCAGACAGCATATGGGCCCGGGAATTAACCCGGCAGGCCAACTCTGCGTTTCTCATCCAACTGAGAGAAAAACGACCCAACTCGCGCTATTTTTCTCCTAGGAACCCTGGTTCCCGCTGTCGGGGGTTTTCAATCTCCCAACGCAGCAACGGACTTTTTCTGCAGGGCGAGCAATCCTGCGTAAATCCTCATCCTGGAAAAAGAAAGCGGAGCAAAAGACAAAAAAAAAAAAAAAAAAGAAGACTTTAAGTTCGTACTGAATGCGAATGACAGCGAACTAAATAGTCTTTCATTTTCGATTAGTCAACCTCGGCGACCGAGCAGGAAACGTCTTCGAAGAAGAAGTCTCACGTACACTACGTACAGAGAAACGTCTTCGAAGAAGAACTCTCACGTACAATACGTACAGAGAAACGTCTTCGAAGAAGAAGTCTCACGTACACTACGTACAGAGAAACGTCTTCGAAGAAGAAGTCTCACGTACACTACGTACAGAGAAACGTCTTCGAAGAAGAAGTCTCACGTACACTACGTACAGAGAAACGTCTTCGAAGAAGAAGTCTCACGTACACTACGTACAGAGAAACGTCTTCGAAGAAGAACTCTCACGTACACTACGTACAGAGAAAAGTTTCCCCTTGGTCTTGTAACACAGGGAGCTGCGCAGGGCTTGCGCCATCACTGCCGTCTGAGACGAAGAGTTGACCGCGAAAATAAACGGTCATGTTGTTGTGTTACCAATGCAGTGTTGGTACCAAAAATTAGTAGTTGGCAGCGTACCTACAAGAAACTTACCAAAGCAGGTGAGTTCCGCTGGTGCGCACAAAAGAAAGCGCCATGCTAATTTTTCTTGAACAGCCAAGGAGAAGAGTCGTTTGCCTGGCGTTGCAATTGGGCAGGATGTCAAGAAGGGAGGCTCGGACAAAATAATTCTGGCAAAGTACGATGCTGCGCATGTGGGGCATGAACGAACCTACTACGCCCCCAAGAACCCGTATTTCGAGGCCGGTTCCGGGCCAAGTTCATGCGGCAGTCTGAGCACAAACCCACTGTTTCTATGGGTTTAGAGTTCCTTTAGACGTGCACGTCATCGTACCTAGCCAGAACCTTTGTCCCTCCCCCGGTCGGCACCGTCTCACACCCACAGCTCTTTTCAGTAATCAGTTTTGTTGCACGGGAAAGCGCGGAAACCTCATTTCGTCTCGGTTTCTCGCATGGTGCCGCGCTCTTCCCCCGGGGCGGTTCTTTACGTTTCGTGCACCCCCCCCTTGGTCGCTGCATACGTGAGGTCCAGCCTCAGAAGCTGGAGTTAAAGAGGGTGTGAGTCACACCCGAAAAAGCGGGTGTGCTACAACCAAAACGCGTGTAAAACCACACCCGAAAAGCGGGTGTGACACCCGCTTTTTCAACTCCGGCCTTCACTCCAGCTTCTGAGGCTGGACCTCACCGTGTGCCTTCGCTGCGCACGTGGCAAAAAGCAGCATGGGCAAGACCTTCGACCCCCCCCCCCCCCCCCCCCCCCCCCCCCCCCCCCCCCCCCCCCCCAGCATCTTGTTAAGAACCATCCATCCATCCATCCATCAGCCGGCTGACCCCCCCCCCCCTCAGGCTATTTTCACTGTGGAGGGGGGAGACGCTACCTGTCACACTCTAAGGTGGTCACCACGGTGGGCGGTCAGAATTTTTTTTTTTTTTTGCCCCAAATACCCCAAATACCACACTTGAAAATTTTTGTGGGCCCACTTTTGGCAGGGAATTTTGACCATTTCACCATAGAGAATTTGACCACCCAGCCTCCAAGGCAACTGCACTGTAGAGGGAGTCTGGTTTATCCGCCATCCGGCCAAAGTGGCTGATCCTTAACAAGAGCGCTGCCCCCCCCCCCCCCCCCCCCATTTTCGGAATCTGGGGACGGGATCTGTGCAAACCCCGGCGGTTGCAGGCTCGGACCTCGGGGTCTTCATCGTGATGCCCCCCAGATCGTTGAAAATCCGCAAATGAAGTAGCGGGGGGTCAGGTACCCGCCCAACGCGAGCCCTGCACTCGGATGGGCGCTACGCTTCGTGAAAGTACGCTCGGTCTTCCTGGACGGTGCCCGTGGCCAGTCCGTACCTGGGCCGGCTGCAGGCAATGTTGCCTACGGTGCCACTGACCAGCCTGTACCTGCCAGACCGGCGCCCATATTGTTTACGATGTTTGCCCGTGTGCTGCGTTGCGCACGGCAGTTGTCTGTGGGAAAAAGTATGTTGCCTGATGCTGGGATCCTGCTTGCTGGTCTGCCTGCGCCTTTGTAGCTGACAGTCCACGAGAACATCTTCTGAAAGGAAAAGAAGTGTCCCTGATGTTTCGAGCAAGCACTCCGTCAGAAATGGGGGTGCTCACTCGCCAAGTGTTGAGTTGATCCTGATTGATGACGTCAGCATGGGACACTTCCCCCGTGTGTTTTACTGTCCCCCGGCCGCGACCCGCCGGCAGCCCGTAGCATGTATTCACGCGCGTAACTGTGGTTTCTGTTATCTTCGTTTCTCTCTGACGCCTTGTCCTCTTCGACCGCCCTTTCCCTTGCTTTTGACCCCCGGGCACGCGCACTCATGGGATCGTGGTTGTTCACCTACGACAGGCTCCAAGCTTCGCCTTCCCAAGATCGACACAACTGTCCAACAATGTGGTCAGAATAGCTAAGGGTCGAATAATAACAGTTATTTAACACGCGTCTGGATGTCAAAAAAACACTTGAAACCCCCATTGGCATTGGTTGACCCGGCTAGTTTTCGACACAGCACGCCTCTCCAGAGTTTCTTTTAGTATTCGACGTATCGAATAATAGCACGGGTGCTATTATTCGGCCTTTACAACATTTACCCACATTGTATTTCGGCTCGAATCTTTCTCCAGTGTATATTACGAAGAAGAGTCGGAGGGGGGCGGTGTGAGTGAAAAGAAAGAGTTTCCCTCGGGAAAACGCGGCGGCTTGCAGCCTCGGCGTGCGTGCTGGCGACGGCCGCATCGGCGCAGACCATCGTGGTGGACAGGACGACCGCGAACTACTCGTTCGACGGGATCGGCGGGGCCAGATGATTACAGGGAGCCCCAGCGGTCGCTGCTCCTCGACTACCTCTTCAAGCCGAACTTCGGCGCGTCGCTGCACACATATGCGACAGCTAGAGCAGTGCACAACTTTCCCACATTGTGGTCAGAATAGCTAGAAGGGGAGGGCCGAAAAAGAACAGTTATTGGGCACGCGTCTGGCTGTCAAAAAAACACTGCCACTATTTGACCCGGCTAGTTTTCGACACGAGCATGCCTCCCCGGAGTATTTTTTAGCGTTCGACAAACCGAGTAATAACACGGGTGTTACTATGCGGTCCCGACCGTTTACGACATTTACCCACAGTATATTGCGGCTAGAATCTTTCTCCACTGTGCATAGGAAGAGTCGGAGGTATCAGGAAGAGTTTCCCTCGGGAAAATGCGGTGGCTTGCAGCCTCGGCGTGCATGCTGGCGACGGCCGTATCGGCGCAGACCATCGTGGTGGACAGGGCGACCGCGAACTACTCGTTCGACGGGATCGGCGGCCTCTCCGCCGGGGCCACGTCGCGGCTGCTGGTTGATTACAGGGAGCCGCAGCGGTCGCTGCTCCTCGACTACCTCTTCAAGCCGAACTTCGGCGCGTCGCTGCACGCATATGCGACAGCTAGAGCAGTGCACAACTTTCCCACATTGTGGTCAGAATAGCTAGAAGGGGAGGGCCGAAAAAGAACAGTTATTGGGCACGCGTCTGGCTGTCAAAAAAACACTACCACTATTTGACCCGGCTAGTTTTCGACACGAGCATGCCTCCCCGGAGTATTTTTTAGCGTTCGACAAACCGAGTAATAGCACGGGTGTTACTATGCGGTCCCGACCGTTTACGACATTTACCCACAGTATATTGCGGCTAGAATCTTTCTCCACTGTGCATAGGAAGAGTCGGAGGTATCAGGAAGAGTTTCCCTCGGGAAAATGCGGTGGCTTGCAGCCTCGGCGTGCATGCTGGCGGCGGCCGTATCGGCGCAGACCATCGTGGTGGACAGCGGGATCGGCGGCCTCTCCGCCGGGGCCACGTCGCGGCTGCTGGTTGATTACAGGGAGCCCCAGCGGTCGCTGCTCCTCGACTACCTCTACTTCGGCGCGTCGCTGCACACATATGCGACAGCTAGAGCAGTGCACAACTTTCCCACATTGTGGTCAGAATAGCTAGAAGGGGAGGGCCGAAAAAGAACAGTTATTGGGCACGCGTCTGGCTGTCAAAAAAACACTACCACTATTTGACCCGGCTAGTTTTCGACACGAGCATGCCTCCCCGGAGTATTTTTTAGCGTTCGACAAACCGAGTAATAGCACGGGTGTTACTATGCGGTCCCGACCGTTTACGACATTTACCCACAGTATATTGCGGCTAGAATCTTTCTCCACTGTGCATAGGAAGAGTCGGAGGTATCAGGAAGAGTTTCCCTCGGGAAAATGCGGTGGCTTGCAGCCTCGGCGTGCATGCTGGCGGCGGCCGTATCGGCGCAGACCATCGTGGTGGACAGCGGGATCGGCGGCCTCTCCGCCGGGGCCACGTCGCGGCTGCTGGTTGATTACAGGGAGCCCCAGCGGTCGCTGCTCCTCGACTACCTCTACTTCGGCGCGTCGCTGCACACATATGCGACAGCTAGAGCAGTGCACAACTTTCCCACATTGTGGTCAGAATAGCTAGAAGGGGAGGGCCGGAAAAGAACAGTTATTGGGCACGCGTCTGGCTGTCAAAAAAACACTACCATTATTTGACCCGGCTAGTTTTCGACACGAGCATGCCTCCCCGGAGTATTTTTTAGCGTTCGACAAACCGAGTAATAGCACGGGTGTTACTATGCGGTCCCGACCGTTTACGACATTTACCCACAGTATATTGCGGCTAGAATCTTTCTCCCTATGCATAGGAAGAGTTTCCCTCGGGAAAATGCGGTGGCTTGCAGCCTCGGCGTGCATGCTGGCGGCGGCCGTATCGGCGCAGACCATCGTGGTGGACAGGACGACCGCGAACTACTCGTTCGACGGGATCGGCGGCCTCTCCGCCGGGGCCACGTCGCGGCTGCTGGTTGATTACAGGGAGCCGCAGCGGTCGCAGCTCCTCGACTACCTCTTCAAGCCGAACTTCGGCGCGTCGCTGCACATATTGAAGGTCGAGATAGGAGGCGACAGCCAGAGCACCGACGGCTGCGAATCGTCGCACATGCACACTAAGGGCGAAGTCGACCTGAAGAGCGGGTACGAGTGGTTCCTCATGGTCGAAGCGAAGAAGCGCAACCCGGACATCAAGCTCTACAGCTTGCCTTGGGCTTTCCCGGGTTGGATCGAGAATGACCCGCAAACCGGGAAATCGAGTAACAGCGGCAGTCCGTATACCTACATTCCGCAGACTGTTGACTACATCATGCAGTGGGTGAAAGGCGCGAAGACTGAGTACGGGCTTGACCTCGACATCCTGGGGGTTTGGAACGAGAGGCCGTCCAACGCGGAGTACGTCATAGCGCTGCGGGAGACGCTCACGGCGGCGGGGTTCGCGGGCACGAAGCTGATCGCGGCTGACGGGACGGCGTCTATCTGCGACGACCTGGCGAAGAACGCGTCGTACGCGGCGGCGGTGGAACTGGTGGGGCTCCACTACCCGTCGGACTACGCGGGCAACGGGAACTACTCGGTGTGCCACGGGCTCGGGAAGCCGCTGTGGTCGTCGGAGGAGTCGTCCAGCTACGACGACTACAACGGCGCGGCGTGCTGGGCGCGGGTGATCCACTCGCACTTCGTGCTGTCGGGCATCACGTCGAACACCATCTGGAGCCTGATCGGCACGTACTATCACGGGACGAATTGGTACGCCTCTGGGATGCTCACCGCCGTGCAGCCGTGGAGTGGCTACTGGGAGACCCTCGAAGTCCTGTGGGCCACGGCGCACGTGACGCAGTTCAGCAAGATCGGCTGGAAATACCTCGCCGTCGGCGCCGGTTCGGGGGTGTTGCCCAACGGCGGGTACTACACGACCATGGTGGACGAGGCAGGGTCCGACTTCTCGATTTTCGTGGTCAAAATCAGCCACGAGCACGCGAGGTGCACGCGCCCCAGCCTGCCGGACGAGCCGGTCAGCAAGGAAACGGTCGTGTTCAAGCTCCAGAACTTCACCGGCGTGACCTCGCTCGCCGTGCGGCACAGCAACTACGAAAACGACGCGAAACCGCAGTTCGAGCTGCTCGACGACATACAGGTTCTGGGAAAAATCACCTCCGCCCCCCCATCTTCTTTTGCCGCGTTCTATTTTACACTTTCTTGAAGCTTCTTCGAAGATGACTTTGATGCTATGCATCAAACATCAGCATGAGAGGCAGTGCTCTGCCTAAACATTAAACTAAGATTTCCCCCCCACGCGTGACTCCGAACTTGCCACCACACGCCGAACTCGTGCAACCGCCGGCCTGAGCAACACGCTTATCCGCTAGACTCGCAAGGGGTCCCTTTGATTTATTTCAGACCTCGAAACTGAAAAGTCCGATCGCCACACTTCGCTAAGATCCGGGGGTTTATAGTCTCCGGGTGACCAGTGTCGTTAAGGTTGTCGCATACAGTGTGCGCGTATCGTATCTGCGGTAGTGACAGTCCTATTGCCGACTATTCGACTTATTCGCTTTTGGCGAGTGGATGTCAGGAGTTCGCTCAGAACCGTACGGATTCCAACGTGACGCGCCGAAGGCGCTCAAGCAAGCTTACTGGGTGTGTGTGGATGTAGTTGAAACGAACGCGCATGGCAAAAACGCGGTTGCGACGGGCATTCTCCGCTTGCGGCAAATCTGTGGGCGATTTTGTTGATTTTTTTATTGAGTGGGATCAGTGCTCCCGCTTACCTCCGAAATGCCGGAGGAAGCCTAAATCAGGATTTTTTTTGTGTCTAACAAATGCAATTTGTCAAGAACAAAAACAGATCGATGGCAGCGTACTATCCTCACTCCCGTTAGATGAACAAAACAGGTTTGAAGGAAGTGCGCACAAACAAAGGAAGCGCCAGATCTGTTTTTTTTTTTTTTTTTTTTTTTTTTTGGCGCTGTCCAGGCTATTAGCTTCATTTTGCCTCAGTTTTCCAAATTCCGTCTCGATAGCCAATTTGCTTTTCCCGCTCTGAAACCGAGAAGCCTTTGTTTAGGCCACCCGAACCTTCCAGAAGACCGGCAAACGGTACGGTACATTCAGGTGGAGAAAGAGTTTGCACTTCTCAGTCCGTTTGTCGCGTTAAACATACGACCAACGTACTGGTGGCACTGTTTGCCACCTGTGTGACTCGCCCCGTGCACATTCCTGAAGCCAACAGCCCATTTCAAATTCATCCACCACTCAGATACTGTGTGCTGGTGAATCATTGGCACGAGTAGATGCAGACCGGAGATCACACGGAACAAGGCACTTGTGTCAACTCGGAAAGAATCTGTCAAGAACTCCGGGCTGCTTCTGAGCCTCGTCTCTCTCACTCGGCTCAGCTCCCGCGGCAGCCCCACTTCTGCCAGCCAGCCCACCATGCCCAGCGGCGACCCACCGATGCCCAGCCCCTGACCGCCAGCCCAGCCCTTGATCGCCAGCCAGCTTCCTGGCACAGCGGCCTAACCCACGCCTCCACCGGACCCCCACGATTTCATCGAAGGTTGTTTTTTGCACTGTTTTTTTTTTTATTTTTGATTTGAGTCGCCCGGATTTCCAAATTCCGTCAGCTGACGGAATTTGGAATGGGAAGCTAATGCCCTGCGCTGTCGCAGTGTCGCGCTTGTGTGTGGCGCCAAATGTGACAACATGCTCGCACCATCAGCCACATCTTGTGCCCCAGGCGCGGTTTTTTGAAGCAGTCCATGCCGCAGGTGCCAAAGTCACACAGAAAGATTCGGCAAAGACTTCATGACCAGTACTAGTCGCGAGCTACACCCACACGGGTTCACTCCTACGCCAGGTACCAGGCCGGAGGAATTCCTCCGGGGCATTTTTCAGCACCTTTTTTTTTTTGAGGAATTCCTCCGGTTTTTTCCTTAGTGGGAGCACTGAGTGGGAGAAACACGCAGTCTTTTTCCTAGCTAGTGTTCCTTCCGCGTGGAGGCACACGGAAGAGGGCCTCCGCAGGGGTGCCTACCCCCGCGAGTAATAAGGTGCCTCTTCCAAGGCAGGTTTTATCTAGCAAGGTGGCCGGTGCTTCCTCACGGGCCCCGACGCACGCCGCGTCCTCCTCCAAACCCTCACTGTCGTTTCTCTCCACTCTCTCTCTCTCTCTCTCTCTCTCTCTCTCTCTCTCTCTCTCTCTCTCTCTCTCTCTCTCTCTCTCTCTCTCTCTCTCTCCGCATGTGATACGTTCGTCACGCAGTGAAGGGAAATAAAATTGAGCCCCCCTCTTAGAGCGCGCTCTCATTTACTTTGCGTGTTTGCAAAAGGTCGACCGTCGGCCCTTTGTCAAACTGAAATACTCGACGTTGCTGCTTCGATTCCGAATGAAAGGGAGGCAATATATAGGTAAGGGGCAAATACAATACAAACACAATCTGATGTGTTCTTCGCTTACACCACCGTGTGTTGCTTTCTCATCAGGACTTTGATCTGTTGTGTTTGTATGATTTGTCGTGTAGGGGTAGACCCGCACGACCTCACGTCCGTTCAACACGTGGTTCGGTTGTTACAACACTTGGGATCCCTTCTGTTCTTTGTCGGGCAGCATCGTCGAGCATTTCCTTTCAAGCTGGCGCTTATGCAAAAAAAAAATACGGACCTACCAACCACATGACAGGTCAGCGCCGACGGCACGTTTTCGCTGACGGTAGACGTCGGGGACTACTTCACGTTGTCCACGATCCGCACGTCGTCGAAGGGCAGCTACGACCCGCCCGCCTCTCAGCCGTCCTTCCCGTTGCCGCACCACGACGACTTCGCTTCGTACGCGACCAGCCAGGAGGCGATGGGGTGTTCCGACCAGATCGGCGTTTTTGAAGTGCACACCGACTCAGCGAACTCGTCGAACCAAGTGATGCGGCAGATGGTCCCCCAGCTGCCGGTCGGCTGGGCGGACAAGGGCTCGCAGGGCCCCGTGTCGGTCATCGGGATGAAGGAGTGGCAGGACGTGTCGGTGGAGGTGAGGTTCCGGCTGTCGGAGGAGGTGAGCTCCGGCTGCGTCGCGACGCGGGCCAACCAGATGTGGGGCAACGCGGTCGCGTTCTGCGTCGGTGCCGGCGGCGGGTGGAACCTCACGTACGGGGGCCCCCCGGAGGACGGGAACTACACCGCCGCGCCGATCGCAACCGGAACGGTCCCGAGAAGCACGGGGGTCTGGCACACGCTGAAGCTGGCGACGGTGAACGCGACCGCCACCGGCTGGTACGACGGGCAGCAGGCGTTCCAAACCAGCATCCGCAACGCCGACACGGGGTTCGCTGCCATCGGGACCAACGGCTGGCACGCGGTGGAATTCGACTACCTGCGCCTCGAACAAGTCGGCGACAACTGGGCGCCGCGGGCGCCGTGTCCCATGGCAACGCCGGGAGCCCTCGTCTCCGCTACCCCTTGCCAGAACAATGGGCTGCGGTCGGCGGACCAGACCTTCGTGATCACGTCGGACTGGAACCTCGTCCACACGCCGAGCGGCCTCTGCGTCGAAGTCGCCGACGCCCAAAGCATGGACGGGTCGCCGCTCACAATGGCGCCGTGCAACCGGACGGCGCGGGTGCAGCAGTTCTACGCCGACTACACCCTCGTGCGGAACCAAAACCAGCCGTTCACCGTGCTCGGGACCGCGCTGCAGATGTACGGGACCCTCGGCGGCGCCGTTTCCGTCAACAGCAAGCCGCCGCCGGGCCCCGGCCTGTGGAGCACCTGGGCGTACTTCCCGAACACCTTCCAGGTATGCCCTCGCATCTTGCCGTAGTGGGGCGACCGGATACTCCCCGGAGAGATGGTCCCTGCACTCTAACTCGTCTCTCTCTCTCTCTCTCTCTTGCCTTTTGTAGCTTGCCGCTGCATCCTTTTTTGTTGCAAAACCGCAACGGATGACTGGCGGGAAAAAAAACAAGTCGGACCCATTAACGATTGGATGTCAACCGAGACGGCAAACTGGGTTCTTTGGTAAATGAAGCTGTGTACTGTTGTCGTATTTGAATAAAACAGCTGAAAACACAGTGAGTCAAGGGCAGGCTCCTTGCACAGAGAGAACTTCTTCGGGTCAGTGCGGAGACCGTTCACCTGAGGCGAGGGGCCGATATCCACGTGCGGCAAGAAGTCTTGAGCTGAGCCGGATGGGGAAGCTGACACCCTCCCACGCTCTGTCCGTTGTCCGAAGAATTTCGCCCCGTCCAGCCTTCGGAGAGAAGTCACTGGAGCAGCGTGTCGAATACTCAATACCGACTGGTGAAAGTGACAAGTGGACCGTACTTCGCTTCACAGACGTTTCCCACTTTAAGCAGTTCATCTCTACACACACTCTCTCACAAACACGCAGCTGCGCAATACATATGACACGAACACGGAGCTAGGCTACCCAATGTGTTTGTCTGCCTGTTCGTAGTTTGCTTCTACACATTGGCGAACGTCTGCCGCGGGTTTCAGGCTTGCAGTGCCCCCTACTGATGCCCATACCCTTCTAGAGAGGTGCAAGACCCTATGTCCGGAATTGTTCCCGCCGTCTCTTCCCGGCTTACATCACCAAAAGAGATTGCGCAACCTTGTTACGACTTTTGCTTCCTCAGACGAGCTTGCTTGGATTCGGGCGCTGAAGTTGTTGCCGAGAACGAGCTACCCTCTCCCAAGCTCTATCCCACAGCAAATCGGTAGCAACGACGGGCGGTGTGTACAACCACGCAGTGCTGATGTGACCTGCTGCTTGCAGTGTGCAGAGGCACTTCGTGAGCTGACCGTATGTCAAGCACGAATCACCGCCGTGTAGATGTGGCTTGCCGCGTTGGACGGAGACGTCACCTCGCCTTGCTGTAGTCGTCGGGTGGTTGACGAGGGGTTCCGAATCGTTAACAGGTTCCCCTCTGGCCAGCTCCACTCCGTGCGTGTGTCGGCATCGGCGCCTTGCCGTCTTGGGCTTCGTTGCTTACGAAGCTCTCGTCACCGGACAGACCTTCTCTTCGGGTCTCTCCCGTAAACGTTTTTCCTCTCTTCCTGCTATCGTCGCACGCCGCGTGCGTTCCCATTCCGTCGTGTTTCTCACACTTTTCAGTTTGGGCATTTGACAGTCCGAAGCAAAGTTGAGTTACGTTGCACACAAACACCTGTTTGAACGTGTGGCAGGCCGAAGCAAGTTTGAGTTACGTTGCACACAAAAACCTGCGCGCCTTTAGAAGTCAGCAGACACGGGAGACGAACGTCGCTGACAGTTGCCTCTGGCTGCCGTTCAACGTTCACGCACCGATAGACGACCCCACCTTGGTCTGCGTCAAACGGTAGTCAGACGGAACCGGACTACCATGCAAGGCAACCCCCCCCTGTGATCGTTAGAAGTATGCGGTGTATGCAAACAGAAAGTGAAAACGCAGGACATCATGGTGTTCCAGTCCGGAAGAGCTGCCAATGGAAATTAAGCACGGACACCCTGCTGGTGAGGATGCCTGAACTCCAAAGATTCTTTAGAGCACCGTTTGGCGATGGTGAAACTAGAAGTGACGCCGATGTGTCGTAGGTAGATAGAAGAGCCACTTGAAGTGAAGCAAGCGTCGGATGGGAGCAGCACCACACAAGCCGAACAGGCGACGTATCAAACGAAATCGAATGAGTCACTCCAAGAAACTGCTGCAAGCCGATAGGTCGAGAGAGGTAGAACCGCGAGATAGCCTTCCATGAACGATGGAAAACACCCGGCCTTACTCTACAATTGTTTCACTCCCCAGGACTGAAGAAAAAAAGAAGCAAAACAACAGAAAAACACACACACACACACACAACAGACACACACCAAATACTCACGGTAAGTAGAAGAAACGAAAAAAAAAACTGAGTATCCCATTCACGCAAAGAAGAATCAAAAGCGGGAAGTGACGGAGCACCCCCTATTCGGCGTTGCGCTCAGTTTGAGGGCAACGCACCAGCGTAACTGCAAACAACTTCAAAGCCCCCCAAGCTTACGCAAGAAGGGGCAACCGAAAGAGGCCCTGCAAAAAAAAAGAAGAAAAAAAAAGAAGGAAAATCAATAATCAAGCTGTTTTCCTCCCTCTTTCTCGTTGAGAATATTGACTTCGTTTTTTTTTTTGACTTTTCCTTTGTTCTCTCCGGAGAGTTCCCCTTTCCTGGGGGGGAGAGGAGAAAAGGGCGAGCCACCGCAAGAAAAAAAACCACTTGCGCATTCGTTGAAAGGTGCCGAGCCTGGGCACCAATAATCAACAAAGAAGCAAAAAAAAAAAAAAAACCCCCTCTTCCCTTGGGGGGGCGAAAAAAAGTTGATACAAAAAAACAAAGCACACATTTGTTCCACACGAAATCATCAACCCACCGTGTGAACTTGGTCGGTTTTGGGGGTTGATACTCCACCTTGCGGAACCTTGCGGACGCGGGTTCGTTCGATGGGAGAAGCGTGCAAAGTTCGGGACCTGCGATCCCTCGACGCCGCGCTGCTGCAGGAGGAGAGCGAGGAGATCGACGAGGTCGAGAGCATCGTCGACGAAGTGGACATAGACGCCTTGTCGCCGCCAGACTTCAGCCAGTACCTGTGGCAGGATGAGATCCTCGAGGACATCACGGGCATGCGGGGCGGGAAGGAGGCCTGCGGCCAGACGGCGGCGGCGTTTCCGGGCGTGAAGAGAGACGACCTCGACGAATCAAGCGACACGCTGGGTTCAACGGGCGGCTGTCTCTTCCCGCTGCCGCAGGCATGCGCGGACACAGGCTCGCCGCCGGCAGCACTCGACCTCGAGCCTTCCCACGCACTCCGGGTGCAGTCTTCCCCCCACGGCCGGAGAGGCCACGCGCCGCCGCACGCGATCCAGCTCCCCGCCATCCTTTCCCCCCGTGTGCCCGAGGCGAAGCCGGCGCGCGCGTCCACGGCGGGGCTGCTTTCTCCGCGGGTAGGCGATTCACCGATCCCGGCTGGCGGCGCCAAGACCCTCGCTCCGCTGCTGCCGCACGCCCGGCAAGCAACCCCGGCCAACCCGCTGTCGTCGTCTCTCAAGAAGCAGCCGAGCGACTGCCGCCAACCCCTGCGGGACAACAACAAGGTGTCCCCGAAGTACGTCCACCGCCGCCTCGCGCCGGCGTCCTCCCGCGGCAAGAGCACCGCGACGCCCAGCCCCGCGGCCTGCGGCGGCGCCGTGTCCTTCCGCGAAGCGGACGCGCTTCCGGCGCAGAAGCAGAAGCCCGCGTTTGGGTCCACCAAAGGCAGCTCCACTACCACGGCGCCGCCCGGGCCGTGCAACCCCGGGCCGGCGCCGCAGCCGCTCTCCGGCGGCCGGCAGCCCAGGGCCGCCGCGGCTCCGGCGGCCGGCTCGAAGCCGGCGGCGGCGCTGACCACGTTCAAAAGCCCGCTGTCCGCGCAGTCCCCGCCGTTTCCGCCCGCCGCGGCGCCGCAGCCACCCGCCCTCAACCACCATCACCAGCACCAGCAGCAGCTGCTACAGCAGCAGCAGCAGCAGCAGCAGCAGCAGCAGCAGCAGCAGCAGCAGCAGCAGCAGCAGCAGCAGCAGCAGCAGCAGCAGCAGCAGCAGCAGTCCAACGGGAACCCGATCGGATCGAACCCGCAGGCTTCGACTCTGGCGGTGCTCATCGAGAGTGGGCGGCTATTCGACTCGCTCTCGACCGTGCAAGTCATCGGGCAAGGGTCCTACGGCAGTGTGCACCTCACCGTGCGCAACGCGAATCCAGGCTCGAGCACGGACGAAAACTACTGCTACAACCCGTGCCCGCAGATGTTCGCCGTCAAGCACATCGTCCTCCCGCAGCTGATGACCATTTGCGGGATGCAGTCCGAAGACGAGGCGGCGCAGGCTGTGCTCGAGGAGGTCAACCTCACGCAGAAGCTGCGGCACAAGAACATCGTCGAAGTCCTCGGGTGCTACCGGAAGGAGCGCATCTCGCACATCGTCATGCGCTTCTGCCCCGGCGGCTCGCTCTCGCGCCTGCTCGAGCACGTCGGCTCGCTGTCCGAAAAAACGGCGAAGGTATACACAGCCGACATCCTGCGAGGCGTCGCGTATCTGCATTCGAAGCAGGTGGTCCACCGTGACATCAAGGGAGCGAACACGCTGATCGACTCGACCGGCGCCCTTCGGTTGGCAGACTTCGGGTCCAGCCGCAAGCTGCAAACCAAGGACACCCGGCTCACGTCGGTGCGGGGGACCCCTCACTGGATGGCACCCGAAGTGATCCGGCAGACCGGGCACGCGAAGCCGGCTGACCTGTGGTCCGTCGGGTGCACCGTCATCGAGATGCTGACGGGGTCCCCTCCGTTCTCGGGGTTCACGAGCCCCCACGCGGCGATGTACGCGATCGCCAGTCAAGAGGAGCCGCTGGTGCTGCCCGCGAACATCAGCGCGAACTGCAAGGCAATGCTGAGGGGCTGCCTCGAGCGGGAAGAGGGCGCGCGGATGACGGCGGCGCAGGCGCTGGGCTGCTCCTGGCTCGCTTCGAAGAGCCCGAGCAAGCGGCACATCGAAGTCATCAAGAGCGCGGCGCAGCACGTCCTCGGCTCGGCGGGCGCCGCCGACCGCACCTCCAGCAGCAGCGCCGGGGCTCCCCGAAACGCGACGCCGGAGGCTGAACCCGACTGCCAGCAGCAGCAGCAGCAGCAGCAGGTTGGGCAACCGGACTCAGCCGTTTGCGGCGAAAAGCCGGCGCCGGAGCAGCCTTCGGACTGCGGCAGCACCGACAGCAGCGGCAGCAGCAGCGGCAGAGACGCCGCCGCCAGCAACGACGGTGACGCAACAACGACGACCAACAGCACACCCGCGCACTCGGCGGACGGTGCTGTGAAGGTGGGTGAGGCAGACGGGGGGAGCGGCGTGGTGGCTGCGGCGAAGTGCGCGGCGCCCGCCAGCAGCACGTGGGCGGCCCCTTCGTTCTTGGAGCGGGAGCTCGAAAAAGAGCGCGAGCGCGAGAAGGAGAACGTCGGCCCGTCCGACGAGCAGATCGCGGCCTACATCCAGAAGACGTCGAACTTCTTCCGCAGCGCAGCGAGGGACGTCCTGCGCGACCTCCGCCTCAAGCAGCTCCGGGCCGCGAGGGAGGCGCGGCAGCAGGCCTTCAGCCACACCCACACCCCGGGGGGGAACCTCACGCGCAAGCCGTCGTCGGGGCGGATGGCCGCGTTCGGGGCGCCGGTGGCGGCAGTGGGCACGAGCACTCGGTCGGAAGGCCACGGGTACCGGGCGACGACCAGCGGGAGCTGCGGCGCGCGGAAGGGCAATGGGGGCGGGGGTGGAGGGTTCGTCGGCGCCGCGTCTCGCGGCTGCGGCGAGCGGGCCGCGTACGTCAACGCGGGCTACAGCGTCGCGGTGGCCGGGCGGCAAAGGGAGCCGGTCCCCGCTGACTCGCAGCACGGCCAGCACCAGCCCCACAACAGCCAGCAGTCCGACGGGTTTCGGTTGCTGGAGCGGTCTGTCAGCGCGAGCTCGCCACTGCGGCGCGCCGGGTCGCCGCTGGCGGCGCAGCGCAAGAAGCTGGCGGCCCGGCACGCGTCGCCGGCCGCGTTCACCGCCCGCGCGAAGCCCGCCGCCGAGCTGCCGCCGACGTCGCCCGTCCAGCTCCTGACGTCGCCGCCCACCCACTCCCGCAGTTCGCCCGCCGTTCCCCACAAGCTGCGCAAGGCCGTGCCTGTCCTCAACTAGGCCGGTCGAAGCGGCGAAGTTTTTTGTGACTATACCACCGCGTGGGAGGTCGCTCGCGGCCTGACCTGAAGGAGCAACGATCTCTCAGAGGTGTGTCGCTCGAAGGCAAAGGAGGCACTTGCCGCGGAACGCCGACGGCGAATGCCCGCTGCATGGACGGCCGCTACCGTGTGCCGGAGCGCCGCCTGCTCGTGATAACAACCGGCAGGTGCACAGTCCGGAACTCGTTCTTTGAGGTCGGTCTCATGCCGTTTCGGACTTCTTGCACAGTTCTACTACGCGCACATTCCGGAACTTGTTGTAAGATCGGTCTCATGCCGTTTGGTTCTTCTTGGGCAGTTCTACGCGCAATCGGAACCCATTCTTTTTTGAGGTCGGTCTAATGCCGTTTCGTACTTCATGGGCAGTTCCACTGCGTGCACAGTCCGGAACTCGTTCTTTGAGGTCGGTCTCATGCCGTTTCGGACTTCTTAGGCAGTTCTACCGCGTGCGTCCAGCATCCGTTCTTTAAGGTCGGTCTCATGCCGTTTCGTACGTCTTGGACAGTTCTACTGCGTGCGCAGTTCG
Source organism: Diplonema papillatum (assembly GCA_030068145.1). NCBI lineage: Eukaryota > Euglenozoa > Diplonemea > Diplonemida > Diplonemidae > Diplonema > Diplonema papillatum. The sequence goes on from JAPJBO010001008.1 coordinate 50,215, forward strand.
GAACTCGTTCTTCACGTACTTCTTGGAAAGTTCTACTGCGTGCGCAGTTCGGAACTCGTTCTTCACGTACTTCTTGGACAGTTCTACTGCGTGCGCAGTTCGGAACTCGTTCTTCACGTACTTCTTGGACAGTTCTACTGCGTGCGCAGTTCGGAACTCGTTCTTCACGTACTTCTTGGACAGTTCTACTGCGTGCGCAGTTCGGAACTCGTTCTTCACGTACTTCTTGGACAGTTCTACTGCGTGCGCAGTTCGGAACTCGTTCTTCACGTACTTCTTGGACAGTTCTACTGCGTGCGCAGTTCGGACTCGTTCTTCACGTACTTCTTGGACAGTTCTACTGCGTGCGCAGTTCGGAACTCGTTCTTCACGTACTTCTTGGACAGTTCTACTACCGTGAAAACAGCCGGCAAGTGCGCCGTCCTGAAGTCGCTCTTTGCGAACCCGCGCCGCCCCGTCGTCTGGCCCCGCTCAACCGCCAAGGGCCAGCCTCATGGCACACAGCATCAGCGTTTCGAAAACCCGCACAAAACCCGCCTGCTTCCCCTCCCGTCACCGATCCACAGCCGTGTTGTGTCCGCATTGCCGTTCGCGCCAGCGCATCGGAAAAAGGATTGGTGAAGAAAATTCCGTAGGCGGAACACTGATCGGTCTGGTCCGAGTTTCCGTCTTCTACCCCAAAGCCCAAGCTCCAGCCCTACAAGAAACGGACCCCTCTGCTCATGCAAGTGCTTCGCTTTGACACGCGCGCCCCGCCTGAGGTAGTTCGGCTACCGTCTTCGGGCGGTGCGGCGGCAAAAGAATGAACCGCAAAGGAAACTCGGAAAAAAACTCCAACGCGCAACCGTACGTGCAAACCCACTCGGACACCTCAAGTCAACTCTCGGGTCCATCCCGCGTCGCCAGTCTTCCTTACCAGAAGCGGCCCACGTATCACCAGGATTCTACGTCAGGGTTCAATGAAGTAACCCCCCAGTACGGACCGCATGTCAACCCCGGTTGATCGTCGGTAACACAAATCAGAAGAGTTGGGAGGCAGTTCCAATTGAGCACGCCGTCAAAGGGCAACCGACGGGGCGAAATCGCCGGTAAACTGTCTCCCAGCATTCGCATACGGTAGCCGGTGCATACGCACGGTGATGCCAAAGGTGGTTTCCAGTTTTGGGGTTCTGACGACCCCCTTTTGTCGGCAGAAGTGAGTCGTCCCCTCTGGGTCCTGAATGGGTCCTGAATGGGTCCTGAATGGGTCCTGAATGGGTCCTGAATGGGTCCTGAATGGGTCCTGAATGGGTCCTGAATGGGTCCTGAATGGGTCCCCCGACTGTTTGGCGGGACGTTTCCCGGCCGTTTTTCTCAACCTGCACCGGTCTGAAGCAAGTTTTCTGAGACTTTCCGGTTGTTTTTCGGGTATCCTGTAGGGTTGGGTTTAAGGTTTCTGGGATTGCATGCAGCGGGGCATAAAGGCACGCAGCCTGGCTTATCCGATCGCGGCCACTGCGACAGAAAGAAAAGTATGAGACTTTCAAGAAATCAAGCGAACTTTAACTCTAAAAAGTCCCGGGGTCGCAAAAAGCGAACTTGAGTGTTTCGCTTTTCTCTCGAGGGGGCAAGGGATTTCGGCGAGTATGGCAGAGTGGTTGCGTGGTCTAAAACCTCGCACCTTTCGTTCACACGAGTTTTACCACGACGAAAGCACACCAGAAGTGTATCCTTCTGGAGTAGTCACGTGCGAGGAGCTGGCATAGCGTGACACTCGCTTGGCCTGCAGTAAGGAGGTGGACGGAAGGGATGCAGCGGAAATGGGAAGGCGCCTTGCGTCACCCAATGTCTCGCCTCGCCTCGTTTTTCCCTTTTCTCAATGTCCCCGATGCACGCTGAAAGCACGTGAAAAAACGAGGCTTTTCACCCGACAGTGAACAATGCTCCCCTAGTTTCTCCACCCCACGCCCTCTACGGCAACCCGAGGCTTCTCGGGTTCAAGGTACAAGCTGATGGCTCAGTCGTCCACCCCTATTTCCTGGAAGTGCATCGAACTGCCTGCCGTCTATCACAGGCTAGCACAGGCTATCGTAGGCTATGTCGGCTGTCACAGGCAGTTGTTGTACAAACGCCAGGAGCACGACACGGTAAGATCGAAGAGGTAGTAGTAACCTAGTGACTGCTATTGCAGGCCATCGCTACGGATATTCTGCATTCCAACATCAACAGTTACAGCAGGTTATCAGCAGTCTGTCAGCCGCGGGGTGGACCGACTCAGTACAAGTCTTCCAACCGTCAAAAACTCGCCGGGAAAACGAAAAAGAAAACGGGGTTTACCGACGCATAAACCCACTCCACTTCACGGCCCTCGGCAGTTTTTCGCGCACTTCCGACCCCACCCCCAGAAGGACGACCGGGTACGCGCCATGGAAGCGCGGGGATGAAAGGTGAAAGAAAAGCTTTTTGAACTTCAAAACGAAAAGAAAACAAAAGGGTTCCAAAGCCCCTCACGGGTTCATTCCTGACACACGGAGCTTTTTTTTTTTGCTCTCTGTTTTCTCGTTATCTTTCTTTCTCTTTCCTCTTCTTCGCATCTCAAGCCCTTTTCCAAGAATCGAATGGCAAGATAAAAAGCATTTCTTTGACGCCAGCATCGAATAGGCTAAGCTTGCAGAAATAAGAGCTCGTCACTCGCACAACCGCGGCTGATACAAAACTAATGATGATGATGATGATGTGAAGAGAGAGTTGTTTTCGTTGAACGCAGTGCCTGATCGTTTTTTTACGTAAAGCTGGATTCAGGACGCAAGTGAAAACGCCACGGTTTGCGGCGACGAGCTTCTCATTTCCTCCAACATTTCATGTTTGGTAAAAAAAAAACGAGCATCTCTCGGGATTTTTTTGGGTAGCTCGGGCGAGTGAGCTGCATGTTGTTCCACAACAAACAGAACATTGTGCAGGTGGTTGGGCGAGGTAACTCACCAACAAAAACCTTATTTTAGGACGGAAACAACCCGCACCACGTGAAGCAGCACACTGCGAGAAAATACATATAAACGCGGACAACAGACCGGTACGGGCTACAAGGCAACCCCTGCTCAACTTGTAGAACGTGGGGGGCCCAAGACTACACTCCACGAAGGAATGTACTTGGTGTCGGTCACAAACAGTCCCGGACATGGCTAGCCATAACCCATAACGAAAGCGTGCACTAAATATACAACCTGTATGTACACTACCTTGGAATGGGTTAGGCAGGGGTTGGGGTGTCTGGACTGGTAATCTCCTCCTCCTCGGTTCAACCGGGCCAACCCCGGGTGGGAGGGTACAGGTTACGTACGACCCGAAATGGTAAGGTCGGAATCGCTCGTCAAAAAGCAAGAAATAAACTGGCACCGTAAGGTCCTGGTTGGAGCCATCAAAACCGTAGAAAAAAAGCGGAATCCGAAAATCGGAGTCCGCGTCAACATAGAGGGGGAAAAGGGCTCAAATCACGGTCATGGAACGCAATGCCAGACTTGGAATCCCAGCAGGCGGGTGGTCTCGTCCGCAGCCAGGGGTCACCCAGAACACGCCCAACGGGCCTTGCGGAGTTCCAAGTCACATCTTATCCGTTTCCGTTCCAGCATTTCCCTCGGGGGGACTCTCCTTGCTTAATTTCCCCCACTTGAACAAGCCGCCTGCTTTGTAGGAAATACTCGAGACTGCCTGTTGCAAAGTGTCGAAAAAGAAGAAATGCGCTGTGGCCCACACGAAGCACGGGTAAATCTGGGTTCAGTGCCAAGGCGCAAGCGTTCAACGGCAAATATCCATTTGTTGTTGTTATTGTTCGCCTCTGGTCGCACGGGTGGTCCTTGTGTCGAGCTACGAACAGCCGCCTGACAAACCATACTCAAACCGCTGTCCTGTCTGCAGACACTCAGGTTCCGCTGATGTGTCCGTGGCTTAAAGGACCGAAACACGACGCAGACGGGACCAGTGCGGTGTTGAGCGCATATCCATTCCAAGCACGTTCTTGCAAGCCCCCGCCCGCCACACCTACACACACTGAGAAGGCAACAGGAGCGACAGAAACGTCCGATGTGTTGCCCAACCCTCGCCCATGCATCAGGGCAGCACGGGTACAGGCAATAACCACCGTGTTTTTACCCCTGCTTGAATACCCTCCTCCTCTCCCCCCCTGATTGACCGCCGTGCGAATTTTGGAAAGATCAGAAGAATACCATAATAACAATGAGGCAAAAAAAAAAAAAAAAAAAAAAAAACCCGTTTCTTCGGTCCCATTCTTTTCTTCCGGCCAGAAACCACGCGAACGCATCTTGTTCCTTTTTTTTGTTGTTGTAAAAAAACCGTTCTCACCCCGTTTGTCTCCGACGCTCTGTTTCTCTCTCTGTCTCTCTCTTGGGAAAGGTCAGCGCGCTGACGATGCGAACGTATGCAGTTGGGTGGGGGGAGGCCCTGGAACTGCTAAGGCGTGACATACTCCCGCCCATGTCTTTCCCAGGGCTTACGCTCCGTTTTCGGCCTCAGAGAAAATACGTGTTGCTGCACATGTGGGCGCTTGAGGTTCGAGGGCAAAACAAAATAGCCGCACTTACTGGACTTGGCGACGCCTGGCAGTGCGGCCTTGGCGACTTGTGGGCCTAGACTCCCTTCCATGTGGACCAACCTGTGGCAAGCACATGTGGGGAAAAAGTACACCAAATCCACGTGTGGTACCTGTGGATTCACACGTGGAGGCATCCGTGGGGAGAAATAATCAGTGTTCGCGCTAAGGAAAAAAGCGGCCAATTTCAGCCGGGAAAAAAAAAAATCTTGAAAAACTGACCGGCTGATAATCAGCCGTCTGATTTTTGGGAGTCAGCCGGTTTACGACAACACATCTTGCCGGCGCATCAAGCTGATTGAGCGGCATAGCATGCAGGGTCAAAACCTTGTGTCTTTTTGGGAATGGCCAAAATTTTGTTTCTGGAAAAAAAAATGGGTTTTTTGAATTTTAAAAGTTTGGAACAAACTCTGCGGTAATTTTTGAGGAAGTTGAGCAAAATTTTTTTTTTTCCAAAAAAAATTTTTAGGGCTCCATCGGCCCCGCGGGAGCGTTTTAAAAAGACACAAGGTTTTGACCCTGCATGATAGCCAAAGCTCACACTGTTGAAAACCGGCAGATTTTGTGCGAGTCTGTCGGTAAAAAAGGGCTCGAAATTTAGTCAGCTGGCAAGCCGGCTGATCGCGTGCACACTGGGAATAATCCTTAAAAAAAATAGCGTGTGGCAATCCAATCGTTCCACACGTGGAGCGTAAGCCCTGGTCTTTCCCAGAGAGCCGCCCGGAAGCTGAATACTGGCACTATTTTGATGTGTTCCCTTTCTCTTTCTTTCTCCTCTCTCTCTCTCTCTCTCTCCAGCCCGTTCAGTTGTTGAAAAGATTCTTAGAAAAATATTCAGAGCAAGCAACTCAATCTTCTTTTCAGACCGAGACTTTCGAGGAGAAACATTCCGAAGGCTCGCCGAAGAGGTTCGCGGGTCGACTGTCTCCGAAGGCGAATAAACTCGTCCGGAGGTCTTGGTTTCATCCCCCCTTCTACCGTCGGGGATACATACACAAGGATTCCACCCTTACTCGGGATGCATACCCAAGGATCCCACTCGCCCTTATTTTCTACGTGGTGGTCCTGGAAACCTGAAAGTGAATGCAGCGCAGGGATACATACACAAGGAGGCTGCAGAACCACCACTCGTGCAGTCACGCAGGAGACTACCTGGGAGAGTGTCCCAGGTTTTACCCTGTCATTAACCCGTTCCAGCTTAGTCCAGTTCAACATTATTCCAATTACGGTACTCCAAATTGTCCAGAAGAAGAGTCCAAAACCACTAAAAAAAGAAAACACATCCGGATACGATGGAGTTTAGAAAGACGTCATCCGCTCAACCGGGCGAAGCTTTGCGTCAACATATCTGCGATGCGGCAGGGTGCAGGCAAGGTTGCTTGCATTTGATCACGAACACGCACTCACACACACACACACACACACGGGTAAACGCTGCCGCGGGGCCGACGGCCCCCAAGAATTTATTTTGGAAAAAATTAATTTGCTCAACTTCATCAAAAAGCACCGCAGTATTTGTTCCATTTTTTTTTTAATCCCAAATTGTTACCCATTTTTTTCCAGAAAAAAATGGGTGGCTATTTTTTTTGGGTCCAAACCCCTGTTACCAAAAAGACACAAAGTTTTGACCCTGCAGAGCAACAGCAGAACAACAGCAGCAATCGGAAGGTGTGTTGTGTGCATTGAACCGAAACGTCTACAGGTGCTGCAAACCCGACCAATCCTGGACATCTGGACTGTTCTAGGCTATGTGGTACATCATGGGCTGAATGCCGGGGCGTAGACGCTCAACGAAGGCCCGATTGCAAACCCGCATTTCGGGTTTCGTGGTGTTTCTCTCTCCCCTTTCTCATTTGTTTTTTTCGAGACTTTTTCGCAACGAAGTTTGTTTTATTATCGGGGTCAACTCCGCACGTTGGCGAGTGAGCCGGTCTGGATTGAGTCACGCGCGCACCGATACTGAGTAGTCCAGGGACGACAGAGTTTTGAATTCCCCATCGCTGGCCGCCGTCGAAACATGCCCATGGCAGGCGCCTCCCCCCGAGTATTTCGTCATTTTGCATTCCATCCATGTCTTTCGAGCCATGTGGTATGTCACTCATACTCATTCTAATCGGCATCCCTCTTCTTGGGAACCCAGCACTCAGGACCTCAGACTAATACAAAAAAACTGCGAACTTCGAGAAAGGGGTTTTGTTTCAGTAGTACTGAGGACACAACGAGAAGCTGCAGGAACACCGGAAGCCTGCCTAATTTGGACTCCAAAGCAGGTCGCAAAACCTTGCGCTGGCCACCGAAGTCCCGAGCTTGGTCTTCGGAGCGGATGCTTGTGAGCAGATTGGTGGTGCCGAATTGTGTGGTCTGACATTAGCTCGGACCGACAATTTGTTTTACACAAGCGCCAGCTTGAAACGACTTCCCCCTTTTTCACCAGCCCATCCCCCCCCAAGATCCGCCCTGAAAACGTCAACCAGAAACAGCAAAAAAGCCCACCGGCTACTTCTTAACGCAACCAAAAAAAAAAAAATCAGTCTAATAAGCACTTCCCTTCCTTCGCTTCCCATCTCATTTTTTCTCTCTCTCTCTTTTTTTTTCTTCTTTTGAGCAAGCGCCTTCCTTCGTGGGAAATACTCGAGGCGGCCGCCAGCTGCGAGTCGCGAAATACAGTGCATACTCGTCAGCATGCCGATGACTCCCCACTAACAGGAGTCCGCATTTTTGCAAAGGAGGGAAATGCGCTCTGTGTTAACATGAAAAGCAGGAAATTCTGGGATTTGTGCGTTGAACAAAAAAGAGAAAGTGTGCGGCCGACGTTGGCAACTGGCTGGGACTGTGACTCTGACACATACCCCCCATAAACTATCTACAAAATTTCAATTTTCAGCCACATGCAATGTGTGAGGAAACTGAACCGCCCAAGTAGGACCTTCTGATCATGATCGTTTGCCAATTTTGCCACCTGAAACCACGTCCAGGATTTGGGCTCAGGGTAGTGCGGTCAACGAGAACTCTAGTTTCCCTTTCTACTTTCTCCTACTCTCGCGGTGTACGGTTTTCGCCAGGCCTGTGTCCAGCCATCAGTTTTCTGTTGCAGGTTCCAAACAAGGACAGAATCTGGAGCTCCATGTACCGTACCGTCTCCCGGGGGGGCGCCCCCCCTGCATTAAGAGTCACCAAAGTGGGCTTGGTGTCTAGTCTGAAGACGAAAATGTTAGCGCTCTGGGTACTTGGCGCTGGCGTATCACAAATCGCGCGTGAACGACGATGGTAAAGGGGGGTCGAATGATAGCATCTGTGTCATTATTCGTTTGGTCGAATACTAAAAAAAGTTCCGGGTAGCCGAACAGTAGCGGGACCAAATAGTGGTGGTGTTTTTAGACAACCAGACGCGTTACATATTTGTTATTATTCCGTATTCGACCCCCCCTTCACTCGATCATCTTGCCTTCAAAATGACTTCTCTCATGCTAGTGAGGACATCGTGTGCAGCAGTGTGCGACGATGGTGTTTGATGTTCTTGGATCTCCACGCACTCGATCTTGATTGATGACGACATTCTAGATTGCTTCGCAGAAGCTCGTTTTCCTGCGATCTACTCATTTCAACTGTGACATTTGAGCCCCTCGGCCTGTACGACGGCTGCTTCTCGGCGCACCGCTCGGCGGAAACGAGGATCCTGAATCTGATTACGAACTTGTCATTGCAACCTGTCACGAGTCCCAACATAAAGGGGGGGTCGAATAATACACCTGTGTTATTATTCGATGTGCCGAATAATAAAAAAAAGTTCCGGGTAGCCGAACAGTAGCAGGATCAAATAGTGGTCGTGTCTTTAAACAACCAGAAGTGTGTCAAATATCTGTTATTATTTTGTCAGTACTAAAGTACTTTTGGGAATATTGACACGAAGTGTGGCTCCTCGCTGGAAGACTTGTGCAGGTGAACTGATGGGGAAAACACTGTGACAACAGCCTCCAGGCGTCCTCCCCATTCACCCCCACCTGCGGAAAATGAAAAGCACACACTCGCCTAGTGTTGGATTGTCTGTCAAGTTTTACTCATTCTCCGTTTTCTTTTCTCTTCCAGCAAGCACCCGTAAAGCACGCCTAAAAAACCCCCCGGATCCCTAAGCGATCGTGCACTCTAAAAAAGTGGTCCTTCTCCCCTTAGCGGTGTGGTGCAGGGCACTTTACACCTACCAGCCCTAGGGCTAGGGGGTGTGGCGTCTCGGCCATGGATGTATGGACGAAGGGGTGGAGGAAATATGCGCGTGGCAATTGTTAAGCGCGTTCATGCGAACAAAAGACCCATTGCTTTAGCTGCAGCGTTCCATTCTCCCCTCTACTTCTAGCCCCTCCGAAATGAGCACAACGTGGACCACCTCCCCGCCGCCGTCCCCCCGTGCAAGAAAGGCAGACAGTACTGCCTAATAATTAAGCTAAATTTTCCCCACCCTGTCTTTACTGGAGCGCTGACCCGGCGGGCTGCAAGGATACATGGATCTCCTGACAGTAAGCCTGCCCCGTCCCCTCCCGATAGACCACGGTGTACCGTGATAGGCAGCGGCAGGCAATATCCCGCATTTTCAGGGGATCGGCTTACTGAAAGGGGAGACACCGGACCTTCGATTGACGCCTTGAGAAGTCTGACTTAGTTCTCGAGCCCTGCATGAGTGATCACCTTAATGGTGCCTTTGCCAATGGATCCAACGCATCGACGCGTGCTAGGAACTGGGCCTCGTCGACTTCCAGGAAATCCGTCGATTCCATTCCTGGGACACCGAGAAACAAGGACTACTCTACGGCATCACGAAGTCTTTAAAAACGTGCAAAGCTGGAGTCGGAGTTGGCACTGCCAGGAAAAACAAAAAAAAAAAAAAATGGGGGGAAACAAAATAAGAAAGCAAAAAAGGGCAACCGGCCCTTGTCGAAGGCGCTGCGCATTCTTTTAAGGGAAAAATTCGCTTATATCCAAAAGTCAAATTTTCGTTTCGCTTACCGTCTTCGGAAAAATATTGGATAGGAAAAATATCCAAATTTTTCTGGGATGGCCATTTTATCCAAAATATTTCCTATCCAAACATTTTTCCTATCCAAATATTTTTCCGGTCCGATCAAAGTCCCAGGCGATTTTCCGGTTGTTAAGTCCAGAACGTATTCCCCCGCCCCCTAACTGTGGGTTCCCCCCCCGCGCCTTATGAGCCACCCAAAATCCTAGACTGAGAGCGCTTTGGACGCTCCGACCCAGCGGGTCTGGGGCTCGGTTTGCGGCCGGTACTAGGAAGCAACGAGGACGCTGATGGTTTGATTCGCAGAAGGAAAAAAACACTTGCTGATGGAACCGTTTCTTACGCCCTACCATCTTTCACCTTGAAAAGAAAAAAAACCCACGAGATTGTTGAAAACGCAAACCATCTGATATTTCGTACGCTTTATCGATTGATGTGAAGGGGCGTTACCGGTTTCGGCTAGCGCGACTCGTCTGCCAGCTTTTCAGCAACACATGTCGAGCATAGGTTCTTGTTGCAGCTGGCACAGCGGCGTGTACCGGAGGCACCAGCAATCGTAGTGGAGCACGTACTGCAAATTAACCCCTGTCTGGGCTTTATGACACGCCGCATCACGCGGTTGCAGCCGTTCCTCGGACATGTTATCGGAGCAGGGTTTTGGGGGGCGGGAACCTGCGCGTCAACCCCGCTGTCCTCGTCGTCATCAGTCTCGTCGGAGTCATCGCCAGAACGATCCGTACGATCGTTGCTTGACGCGTAGTCGTTGGACTCGTCGTTTCCTGCAATTTCCAGGACCCTGAAAGCCGTCATAATTGCAGCGATGTCTTGTTGGTTTACTGACTGAGGTTTGATCGACGTCAACGAATCGTTGGCTAGCTCAGCTTCAGGCACTAGCTCACAGTCATTTTCCCCTTCCGCACGAGACTCTTCTGCGACGGCTGGATTGCCAACTTCTGGTGCAGGTCGATGTCCCTCGACTGCAGGCATCAATTCGCGATCGTCTTCTCCGTTCTCACGAGCATCTTCGTCCGCGTCAACATCGATTGCCATCAACATCTCTCTTTCAACTGCAGCACCCACGACATCCACATCGAAAATCGGCGGTGGCAGCACCAAGTCCACGTCGATGGCAGGAAATAGCAAATTGCTCTCTTCCACGAATGCGAGGCAGACGCAAACGACAGCACCAACAACGCAGCTGGTCTTTGTTGCAAGGAAGACATGAGGGAACAAGAATCGGAAGCCGTTTTTGATGGTCTGAGCCGTAATGCTCTCATGGGCCTCCATGAGCCACTGGAGAACCAGAGGTCTCATGGTCCGGGTCCGGGTATCAACGGAGACCAGGGCACCATGCGCGATAGCAACGTCAGACGCCGGGTCTGCTCCCTGAGCACGTTGCAGTCTGCGCCGTTGTCGCCGAAGGGCTGCCGAGAGCTGTCTCGCATACCACAACGAAAACTTTTCTCGCAGCCTTGATTTGAGAGGCCCGTGGACGGTGAGATCCATCGGCTGAAGTACAGAAGTCCATCCCCCCGCAATGTAGTGGGTTTTGAAGTGGGCCTGTTCAAGAAGCTCCTGTACCTCCTCGCCAGTCTGGCCTGTGAACCTATCCATGAGCAGCAAAAACCATTGCGTCTCTGGCAGCCGCAATTCGGCAATTCTACGCAGCCTGAACGGTCCGAGAACACAGTCGATGTACTGCTTTGTCGTCGCGGTGTTGGCCCATTTATTCGGGGTCTGGGTCAAGTGGAACCCCTTCGTGTCTGCAACCTGGGGAATGACCCGGCTCGTTTTCCCCGCAAAGATCACTTGGTAGGGGATAGGAGTCCCGTCCGCAGCCCCACCAGTCACAACAGTAACGCTTCGCTTGTCGCCCATGTAGCCAATGCGCACATCACGAGCACCTTTCGGGGCGAGTGTCGCAGTCGGGCTGGGCATGAAAAGCGCCGCAGTATGGTCGCAGTTCAAGACGCAGCTTTGTGGGATGTCGTGTTGTTCCATTAAAGCATGAACAGCAGACCGCATCTCTTCTTTTTTCTGTTCCGTCTGGGTTTCATCCAGTACTCTGCTTGTCGTAGCTCGTCTGCGTACGTAGTTGTGCTTCCGACACCACTTCCGAGCCCATTCTATGCCAAGTTCTGATTCGATGACTGGCAACCCAGTAGTTCGGGCGACGGTCTGCGCAAGCACGCTCACGAGCGAGTAAGTGACAGCGGCCCCGTTCGTTCGTTTTCGCTCGATCAATTCTAAAAGGATCGCGGTCTCCTTTTTTCTCAATGTCGATGGACGGCCTCTCTTGGCCTTTGGTTCGTCAACGTCGATCGGTTCACCCCGACTTCCGCCTAGAGCGTGCACAATGGAGTTGTTTTTCCCATACAGCGTCCGAGCACGAGTGGCCGTTGCACACGAAACCTTCTTTTTGCCTGGCATGCTGTTCCACTTCTGCATCCCTCCTGTGAGTCCTAGACGGGCAACAAGCTCACCTATTTCAAGAAGGTCTCTTTCCTCCCACGAGCTGTACTTCCCGCGCTTTTTCTGCGGAGCGTTCTGCGGTAGACTCTGCTCCACCTCGTCGGCCAGCCTCTTGAGTGACATTGTAGCTATTACTGTTCCTCTTGCAGTACCTCTGATTGATATCCCTGCTTCGTTTGTGCACTGATACATAGCCTTCTTATTTGACCGTTTCTTACACCAAGAGAGCGCCGAACCGAAAATCCCGTCCGGGCAAAGCAGCTAGGAGACATAAAATCGAAAACGAATTTTCCGGAAAAATATCCAAATGTTCCGCGGAAGGCCGTTTTATCCAAAATTTTTCCTATCCAAATATTTTCCTATCCAATATTTTTCCGAAGACGGTATAAGCGAAACAAAAATTTGTTTTGGATATAAGCGAAACGAAATTTGGCTTTTTGGATATAAGCGACACGAAATTTGGCTTTTTGGATATAAGCGAAACGGAAATTTGGCTTAGTGTGAAAGGGTCACTCAGCAGCTCAGCGAAATTGACTGTCCAGGCCTTGTGACCCTGGATGGCGTTTTCCCCCTTTTTGGGGGGACATTTGCAGCCAATACACTAGCCCTGAATTTGGGTGGATTTTGTGGTTGGATTTGCTGTCATCTGCGAGAGGGACAGTGGTTCGCCAAACGAGCAACCCGACGGGTTTGGGGCAGCACAGTGCTATCAACCAGGTTCTGCCCTCTCTGCTTCCTCCAAGCAAGTACGACGGCAGTACCTGGGCCTACTATTAGTGCTAATCCGGGGCCCGGGTCGCGGGCCCCACCCTCGATATACAGGTACCCTTGGGCCCCACCATGGAATACCTGTGTGACTCGTCCGCTTGAACTCCCAGTAGTAGCTATAGTAGCTATTCCCTTTACCATTGTCCAATCACATGTCGCCGAAATTTGCAACGCAATTTTTGTTTCGCATACATTCACGTATCAGGACAATCACGAATCACAGGAGGTAGAACATACAACCATCACGAATCACAGGAGGTAGAACATGATTCATGAAATAAGCTTGAAAGCACGAATCACAGGACGTGGAACATGATTCGTACGACCACTGAGCACAAAGTTACCTAGTCCCAAGACCGCTCGCTTGGGAAAAGACAGTTGCGCCTTCCCCCCACATCCTTTTCGCTTTTCTCCTTTCCCTTTCTCGCACCGCCCGCAACAGGTTCACTTCTGCGTACCTGAGTTATGAAAAAAAAAAAAAAAAAAAAAAAAGGCCAAAAAAAAAAAAAAAAAAGACAAAAAAAAAAAAAAAAAAGCCGACTGGGGAAAAAAAAAAAAAAAAAGATACGTTACTGAGGCGAAGTTAGCTCATCAACCCAGCAATTCTTTATCATGCAGGGTCAAAACCTTGTGTCTTTTTTAAACGCTGCCGCGGGGCCGACGGCCCCCCAAAAAAAAAAATTTGGAAGAAAAAAAAACTGCTCAACTTCCTCAAAAAATACCGCAGTTTTTGTTCCAAAATTTTAAAAATTTAAAAAACCCAAGTTTTTTCCCGGAATTTTCTTGGTGGCCCTTTGCCAAAAAGACACAAGGTTTTGACCCTGCATGTTATGGCCTGTACGCAATGCGCGGCACGGCTTGGTGCTGCGATGGTTGTCCTTTGGCAGAGTGGACCGGCGCCCCTCGTCTCACCTCTTCAGTTACGACTGTTCCATGCTTGCTCCTGCCGGGTGCCAACACCCAGCACTGCGATGCGTGTCAGAGCCGTTGGGTGGTGGGGCCCAACTTTACCGCCTAGGTTCCCCTCTGCTTTCGCGTCCGTGTCTGTGTCTTCGTCTTCAGACTTCTCTCCGACTTGGTGTAGTCCCATCGTACCAGCCTGCTCTGTAGCTGTACCTACCTGTGCCTGTAGCTGTACCTACCTGTGCCTATACCTGTGCCCACCTGTACCTATAACTTAGCTATACCTATACCTGTGCCGTTCCGCGAAGCTGGCGGTTTACCGCCGCTGTCTTGTTCCTCGCGTGTCCTTGCGCCACCTGTTGACAAATCTCTCCTTGTTGCTCCTTCTCAACACGTAGCCAGCTACCTTAGGTCGTGGTGGCTGAAATGCGGGTAAATTCAGAGATCTCGAGGCTTGAAGCTCAGCCCCCTAGCCTCTCCTTGACACCACGTCCATAGTGATCGAAAAAGCCTCTGGGCGGCATAGAAGAAGGACGACTGCCCCTGCCGGCACCAGACAAAAGCCGAAATATTGTTGCGGGGAAAAAGAATAACCTCCCTCCCCTACGCCGAACTAAGATTCTCCTCTACGCCCAACTGGGTCTGTCGGAAAGCACAGAAAACGGTCTAATACGAATAACTGGATCCGTACTTCATTCCGCACTCACACCGCTGTCCTGTCTGCAGACACTCAGGTTCCGCGCTGATGACGGTCCGCCTTATATGTCCGTGGCTTAAAGGACCGAAACACGGTGCAGACGGTGTTGAGCACATACCCATTCCAAGCACGTTCTTGCAAACTCCCCTGCGCCCAACTGGTTTCGTCGGAAAGCACAGAAAACGGTCTAAACAAAATAACTGGATCCGTACTTCATTCAGAAAACCTCGTCGTTGACGCCCCTCCCCGACCCCCCCTCTCTCTCCATTTCCGCGTGCCGACCATAGTGCCTGCTTTCTTTCCACCCATGCATACCTGGCGTGCCAAAAGTGCGGTTTCTCCACAAAACAGACCCGCATAGGGGCACGTGTACCCAGCTCTTTGTTTCCAGGAAACGTCACTTTACCCGCGTCGTACAAAAATGCGTGTTGCTGTAACATGCAGATCAGATGCACCAGTTAAACGTCGTTATGGAACGTCTGCATGCAGTCATGCAGATAACGTAAAGGATCTATCTGCTTTCAGAACGTCGCTAAACTTCATCATGGAACGTCTGAATGCAGTCATTGAGATAACGTAAAGGATCTGGCGCCAGTCATCTGCTTCCAGAAGAAAGTCTGATCCACCTCTAGCACGCACGTGCAGAGAATTGCGTGTCCTGTAGCATGCGGATCAGATGCGCCAGTTAAGCGTCGCCACGGAAGGACACGATTACACGCATCAAGAGCCCGCAACGGTGTGAATAATCAACAACAGGCCGAACCAGGACGCGGCCGGCAAGCAATGCCGCGAGTAAACGTTTGAGAACGTTTCCACCGTGCCCAGGTCTGGCACGCATAAGGCTGCTCGTGCCAAGCGCCTTGTAGAACCACCCCCTTTTCTTTCTGCCTTCCAGACATTTTTTTTTTTTGAACGCCTCTCATTTTTTGCTGTTGCTGTTGCTGTTGCTGCTCGCCAAGCCAGCGTCTCTCACGTATTGCTGCCGCCAAGAAAAGCCGACAGCTCTGGATGTCTAAAGTTTCTTGAGAATTCCTTAAGGTCCGGTGTTTAAAGGTCTCCGGTTGGCCATGGGAGGCTGGGCATCGGGTAATGTGGTGAGGAAAGACATACTCGTACGTGCACTGTCATCTTGGCTGGCCAAGGGGTATCCCTGGGGATTGGGGGGTTTCGTGGTCCGGGTCCCGGGGGGTTTCTAACTTTCGCTCAGGCAAAATCTGTGGTTCACCACCCATTTGGGGTCTGTAAGTCTCTGGAACGCCACCTCTAAGTTACGTTGCACCGCAAAAAGTGCGGTTCAGCGTAACTTAGAGATCTGAACCTGGTGATACCAGCACATAGCATACCTCTGTGCATACGTAGTGGTACAGTGTACACGTGCATGCATGCATACGTATACACGGTAAGTCTCTGGAACGCTACCTCTAAGTTACGTTGCACCGCAAAAAGTGCGGTTCAGCGTAACTTAGAGATCTGAACCTGGTGATACCAGCACATAGCATACCTCTGTGCATACGTAGTGGTACAGTGTACACGTGCATGCATGCATACGTATACACGGTAAGTCTCTGGAACGCTACCTCTAAGTTACGTTGCACCGCAAAAAGTGCGGTTCAGCGTAACTTAGAGATCTGAACCTGGTGATACCAGCACATAGCATACCTCTGTGCATACGTAGTGGTACAGTGTACACGTGCATGCATGCATACGTATACACGGTAAGTCTCTGGAACGCTACCTCTAAGTTACGTTGCACCGCAAAAAGTGCGCTTCAGCGTAACTTAGAGATCTGAACCTGGTGATACCAGCACATAGCATACCTCTGTGCATACGTAGTGGTACAGTGTACACGTGCATGCATGCATACGTATACACGGTAAGTCTCTGGAACGCTACCTCTAAGTTACGTTGCACCGCAAAAAGTGCGGTTCAGCGTAACTTAGAGATCTGAACCTGGTGATACCAGCACATAGCATACCTCTGTGCATACGTAGTGGTACAGTGTACACGTGCATGCATGCATACGTATACACGGTAAGTCTCTGGAACGCTACCTCTAAGTTACGTTGCACCGCAAAAAGTGCGCTTCAGCGTAACTTAGAGATCTGAACCTGGTGATACCAGCACATAGCATACCTCTGTGCATACGTAGTGGTACAGTGTACACGTGCATGCATGCATACGTATACACGGTAAGTCTCTGGAACGCTACCTCTAAGTTACGTTGCACCGCAAAAAGTGCGGTTCAGCGTAACTTAGAGATCTGAACCTGGTGATACCAGCACATAGCATACCTCTGTGCATACGTAGTGGTACAGTGTACACGTGCATGCATGCATACGTATACACGTACTACCTAAGTATACAGCATGTAGCTACTCCGCGTAGTGCACACGTGCTGCTGATGGTGTGCATGCGTATGCAGACACCGTGCATGGTCCTCAGGAGGTGGTCCAGATATCCCCGATATCAGGGTCTCAGGTCCAGATCCGGGGTCCAGAAACGCTTGCAACAAGTTACGCTGAACCGCAAAAAGTGCGGTTCAGCGTAACTTAGAGATCTGAACCTCAAAGCTGAAGCCGGGGTTTTTGCGGGTCAGCGGAACTTCGAGGGAGAGCTTATGGCTAAGTTCGAAATGTTGTGACGAAGGTAGCATCCCATTCGCTAATAATGTAGTCTTGGGCCCCCGCGTATTATGTTCGTGCCGGTGTTACACGAACGCAGGCTTTTCCCAGTACATTTCCTGCGTTCTCGCAAAGGGAAGACGATGCTTCAAAAACCCCGCTGCATTCTTTTTAGAGTCTGCGACGTTTGGAGCACGAAACCCCCGGACTACGCACACTGGTATACGACACCTTGAAGGAACCTTTTCGACAATGGTCACCCGGAGACTATAAAACCCCCGGATCTCCAAGTGAACTTGCACTCTGAAAACCATCCTGCGCGCGCGTTTTTCTTCGCGTGCATTTTTTTTGGCCCACACCGAAGGGGAGAGGCAGGCACAGAAAGCAGTTTTGGTGTGCGTGCACAGGAGGATGAAGAAGGAAAACATTAAAAACCGCATATTAAAGGGGGGGGGTCGAATAATAACAGTTATTTGACACACGTCTGGTCGTCTAAAAATACTACCACTATTTGATCCTGCTACTGTTCGGCAACCCGGAATTTTTTTTATTATTCGACCCCCCCCCCTTTATCAGGGGCTTAGCTTCTCTATCCACATTTGGACTGTCGGTCCAAAAATTGGAAAGGCCGGCGGGGAATAAGAAGAGCAGAAAAATGGCACACCATCACCCAGGCCCCCGGCAGAGGTGGCCAACGTGCAATCCGAGGCACTCCAGGACCCAGCATTGTCGTGAAGATACGTCGCGTCGCACTGTGTTGAGCCCCTTCCTGAGTGAGGACACAAAAAGCCGTTAGCGGTCCAAAATTTGGAAAATGTGCCGGAGACCAAGCTAATACCCTGGCTATAGGCAGTAAAAAACATGTGGGTGTCGGTCACGAATTCTCTAAAAACAGGAGGAAAACGTCGAAGACGGGGGGACAAAGGAAAACAGGGCACCCAACGCCGCACACACCCCCACAACCACGGCGGCATAATGGCCGAAGTTCTTGAGTGATCCAGGACGTTTCTACGCCCGGCGACACTCCCCTTCCTCCTGAAGCTTTGCCGCTCAGCACAGACCTCTTCCCCCCTTTCGCACTTAACCATGGTTAAGAAGACGACTGAAAGCATAGACACAAAGATAGCTCAAAGCATCTGCAGAATACCACGAAAAGCCTCTAGGCAAAAACCCGTTTTCACATTTCTTCTTTTTTGCGGTGCGGAGTGGCAACCGGCAAACGGAACACACTGCCGAGTCGACACTTTGTGGCAGCCAGGCGTGCTTATCACTCGGGCGGAGTCCAGTCTCGAAGCTGGAGTTAAATCTGAAGTTAAAAAACGGATCTGGCGCTTCTTTTGTTTGCGCGCACTTCCTTCAAGCCTGCTTTGTTCATCTAACGGGAGTGAGGACAGTACGCTGCCATCGATCGGTTTAAGCGTGCTTATCACTCGGGCGGAGTCCAGTCTCGAAGCTGGAGATAAATCTGAAGTTAAAAAACGGATCTGGCGCTTCTTTTGTTTGCGCGCACTTCCTTCAAGCCTGCTTTGTTCATCTAACGGGAGTGAGGACAGTACGCTGCCATCGATCGGTTTAAGCGTGCTTATCACTCGGGCGGAGTCCAGTCTCGAAGCTGGAGTTAAATCTGAAGTTAAAAAACGGATCTGGCGCTTCTTTTGTTTGCGCGCACTTCCTTCAAGCCTGCTTTGTTCATCTAACGGGAGTGAGGACAGTACGCTGCCATCGATCGGTTTAAGCGTGCTTATCACACGGGCGGGAGTCCAGCCTCAGAAGCTATAGTTAAATCTGAAGTTTAAAAACGGGATCTGGCGCTTCCTTTGTTTGCGCGCAATTTCCTTCGTTCATCTAACGAGTGAGGATACGCTGCCATCGATCGGTTTTTGTTCAGTGAGGATAGCACGCTGCCATCGATCGGGTTTTGTTCTTGACAAATTGCATTTGTTAGCCACGAAAAAAAAAAAAAAAAAAACGGGTTTCGAGTGCGTATTTACACGCGTTTTTGGTTGTGGCACACACGCTTTTCGGGGGCGACTCGGGCACACCCTTGAACTCCAGCTGGACCTCGCCGTGCAGTTAAATTGGAGGAGGTCACCCAAAGTACCCGGGGTTTCAGGCAAGTTTTCGTTCGAAAATACAACTCTGAAAAATACTCGACGTAGCTGCTTCGACTCCGAATGGAAGGGGGGAAATATAGAGGTAAGGGGCAAATACAATACAAACACAAATCTGATTTGTTCTTCGCTTACACCACCGTGTGTTGTTTTCTCACTCAGGACTTTGACCTGTTGTGTTTGTGTGATTTGTCGTGTAGGGGTAGACCCGCATGACCTCACGTCCGTTCAACACGTGGTTCGGTAGTTAGAGCACTTGGGATCCCTTCTGTTCTTTGTCGGGCAGCATCGTCGAGCATTTCCTTTCAAGCTGGCGCTTATGTAAAAAAACTGCTCTCTGACGGTAGAGAGCAGAGGCGGTGCGCAACAGCCGGGACTAACGACTATTGTACCAATGACACACGAGCGTGACGACATTCCGCCGCACGTTGTCCGATTTCGATTTCAAGATCTTGCAACGTCTTATGCAGAGCCGCCTTAGCCGCCAATACATCTGTACTGACGGGAGCATTTCCGGAACAACGGTTGCACATGAAAGAGAAACGAAGCCAACGAAAAAGTGCTAATACAGGAAAACCCCCCCCCAGAGAGGTTTATACCCTGTACACGCGAAGAACAAGAAACTTTTGCCTTATCATTTTCATCACCTTTGGTCAGTTGATGCTGATCGTCCGCTGCTTCGTTTATCAGTGCAAGCCCCAACTCCGGAAATGTTCTTCTTCTTCTTCGGCGTGTTCTTGACGTGTCTTTCAGGAAACGCTTCTTTTCTCTTCAGATTTCCCGATCCCGTTCCTTATGTTTCCAGAAATCGCTCCTCCAGTACCAACCTCCCCTTATTGCTGTTCATTTGGTGGCCACACCGTAAGCAGTGCACGTGGGCTTTGTTTTCAATTTTAACTTCCGGCGGCACGCACTTCGGCATGCCGAAAGAGTCGGATAGATGGTGCACAGAGGCAGCCAGTAGTATGGGTCACCTGGCTACGAGAGCTTGTCCGGCTATGATATCCGGTACTTGTGGACACCATCCCATTCTTTTACATGAGCGCCAGCTTGAAAGGAAATGCTCGACAATAGCTGCCAGACAAAGAACCGAAGGGATCCCAAGTGTTGTAACTACCGAACCACTTGTTGAACGGGCGTGAGGTCATGCGGGTCTACCCCAACACGACAAATCACACAAACACAACAGGTCAAAGTCCTGAGTGAGAAAACAACACACGGACGAACAAACCTACCTCTATATTTCCTCCCTTCCATTCGGAGTCAAAGCAGCTGCGTCGAGTATTCTTCACCGCACTTTTCCACAAGTAAGTGGAAGGAGTTGCAGGCCTGCATACGCTATCAGGAACCCAGTGGAAAGGCAACAGAGAGAGAAGGGTCTGGCTCGACGTAGTCAGCAGAGGCGTCGAAAAGAACAACCCTGAGTTGGGACGACGCGTGGCTCTGGTCGTGTCCGTATGTGCACGGCCTTAGCGATTGCGCCGAACGCGAGGCCAGCCAATTCGGCCTCTGCCGCATTGTGGGCAAACAGTGACGGAAAGATGCAAAAGGCGAGAGTCCCGCATTGCCTCGACGGGCCATGTTGGTTAACTCCTTGCTGGCACGAGTCGCTCAGTTTGGGAATGCTGGGCGAATCGGCAGGCATCCCTCTGCCTAGGCTAAATATCCCCCGAAGGCCGATCGCGAACTAGTACAGTGACGGAAAGATGCAAAGGGCGAGAGTCCCGCATTGCCTCGACGGGCCATGTTGGTTAACATGCAGGGTCAAAACCTTGTGTCTTTTTGGTAAATGGCCACCAATTCTTTTCCGGAGAAAAATTGGGTTTTGGAATTTTGAAATTTTGGAACAAACTCTGCAGTACTTTTTGATGAAGTTGAGCAATTCTTTTTTTTGGGGGCCATCGGCCCCGCGGCAGCGTTTAAAAAAGACACAAGGTTTTGACCCTGCATGTTAACTCCTTGCTGGCACGAGTCACTCAGTTTGGGATGCTGAGCTAGAGGCTCAACGCAACACAACACGTCACAATCTGACTCGCCCTCATGTCACCCGATGTCGTCTTGCCCTCCTTACGGTCTCCCTAGTCGGCGCGGCCTCAATGACCACAGGGTTGACCATACAAGCTAGATCCAGCCTTTCGCTTACCAGTTTTGATGAGGTGCATGACATACATGTGAGAAACCCCCCGAAAACGGCCTGACTTCGTTTGGGGGGCCGCAACGACACCTGCAAAAAATGGATCCGTCCGGCGAGCACTTGTCTCTTTTTCGGAAGGCTCCTCAGGTTACCATATCTCTATCGTCTGGCAACGTGGTTACTCGAAGACAGCGAAAGATATTCCAACGACATGCCGAACGGTGGAGTTGGGTCCTACTTTCTGCGGAATTAGATCCTGTTTTCGTCACGGCGGGTCCCTCCGGTGTCACCAAATAACGCGACACTTATCTTTGCAACCCAGCAGGTGCGCTGTTAAAAAGTCCTCAAGCAAACTTTTCTCTTTGAAACAAAACAACCCCAACTTAGATAAATTATGTTGAAGACATACAATTTTTTTTTTCTGCCCTCCAACCCCGGAAAGCTCACCAAGGATGCACTAAGCTGAACCGCCGCAGGCAAACAAACCTTCTGCACGCCCGTACGGGATCGTCGGAAATACAAATGGTGCGCGCGCCGTACACACGCATCCACCTGCACACAAACGCACTCTCCACCACGCCTCCATTCACACACATCGGTCCCACCCCTAGTAGGCCACACAAGGGAACATTTCCGGAACAACGGTGGTCAAATGCAGGGAGCAAACGGACGTTTGCTTGCACACGCGAAAGAACAAGAGTCTTTTACCTCATCGTTTTTTTTTCCATCATCATCACCATCACGCAGGACCGTCCGGTGCGTCGTCAACACCCTTGCAAGCCCCTCCGGAGATGTTCATTGTTTGCGAAAATGCAAGGACGTGCCTTGCTTCTCATTACTGGTGTAGAACTCCCAGGCCGGCTGGTGTCCAGGGTTCGTCTTCGGACGGGATCTGGACAGGAAGCAGGTTCTCCGGTCTCCTTTTTCACCCACCCACCCCCCGTTCAACACAACACAACTACGCATTTCACCTTTTTTTTTTTTTTTTGCCGTTCATTTCTATTGAGAAAATATAGCAATCAACTCACAACCCTCTTGCTCCCCAACCTCGTTTCTTCTTCCGCTTTTGTCTTTCAAAGCGCGTATGGTATCAAACACAAGAAGGGTTCGTAAAGCTGTTCTTTTTCTCCCTCGTCCTTTCAACCGAAAGTATGCGCGCGCGATATAGACAGGCGCCCAGAAGCAGCAGTCAAAATTCGTTCGGGTAACCGTACAGTTCGGGCGATGCAAAGTTCTGGTGAAGCTCAGTTCGGTTGCTCAGTTATTTCGAGTCTTAGCTTACGGTGTTGAGGAACCTATTATCCACCAGCAGAGGCACATCCAGCTCAGTGTCTCAGCCTCTCATGGCGAGTCCTACGTTGCTTTATGCGGGTACCCTCTCTCACCGTGAGTCTGACGCCCGGGAATAGTTGAGGTCCTGCTTTTGGCTTTGTAGGTTCTCCCGACTCCCCAAATCGTGGTCAGCACAAACTCAAGAGGTCTAGTCAACTATTCCCTGCAGTATTAGCATACTTTCAAGTAGTAGTAGTATGTGTCGTCTGCCGAAGCAGCCGGAGACAGCAGGCGCAGGGGGCAGGTCTTGCTTTACTCTCTTCTTCATGGAGACCCGCCCCCGGCATCCCGACTGTTCAATCACTGTCGAGAAGGTTTGCGCCTGTTGTGATGAGGTGGTTGACCAGGCCCCCGCCAAGCCTCATACACAACACGGCTACAACACGAGGATGCAGCCCTGGTTAGGTGTGCACTCAGCCATCAGGCCATTGGCTGCTCGACCGGTCGATTTGCCACTTTTGTGGCCCTCTATTCGCCGAGCGGTGCTGTCAGCGTCGCATCAAGTACATGGTTGGGGGATCGGCGACCGCATACTTTCAAAAAAAAAGGGAACGTTGGTGGAGAAAGGGGGGGCGGGGGAGAGAAATGGAGCAATGCATCGCAATATACGACTTCGCAGCCGAAGAACCGGACGAGCTCAGCTTCAAGCAGGGGGACCTCGTGTACGTGACGGCGAAGGTGAAGGACAGCGGCTGGTGGCGCGGTACCTGCAAGGGCGCGGAAGGCGTGTTCCCGAACTGCCTCGTGACGACGAACCTCACGCGTGGCCAGTCTCCCGTCTTCGTGAACAAAGCGCACGCGCTGTACAGCTACAAGAACGCCGACGATCCGTCGGAGATGGACTTCACCAGGGGCGACCTCATCACCGTGCAGCACGCCTGCGAAGGCATGCCCGGCTGGTGGTGGGGGGTAAACGAGACTAAAGGCGACAACGAGGTGAAGATGCTGCCGTCCAACTTCGTGACGTGCAAACTCGCGAAGGCGATGTTCCCGTTTACTGGCCGGTCGGAGCACGAGCTCACTTTCTCGAAGGGCGACGTGGTCGTCATCAAACGGTGCTGGAATGACGGGTGGTGGGAAGGCACGCTGGGCTCCCGCCGCGGGATCTTCCCGGCGAACCACACCACCGTCAACGTGTGCACGCTCGACCCGCCTATGTTCTGCAACGTCGACCAGGAGGTCTTCAAACTCGGGGCGACCGAATGCCACGAGTGTGCGGTGAACGAGGAAGCGTCGGACGCGATGCTGCGGACGCTCGACCACTGGATTGCCCTTCAAGACTCGTCCGCGCCTCTCGACCTGTTCGAGTCGATCCCGATGACTCCCGACGGCGGCCCGGGGTCGTTGCTCAAGAAGTCTGACATGGAGATCTCGTCTCGGCTTCTTTCCCAGCAGGCCGCCGCCCTGCTGTCCAGCAGAACGAACCAGAACGTCCTCAACGGCGGCGCGGAACCGACAGCTTGCTTGATGGCTTCTTGAAACTCCAAAACGTCGGTACCGGTGAGAAGCAACCCTCGGCGTTTCTTGGCGACGTCACACACGTCCGCCGTCGCGTGCGACCGCGACCGCATCAACTGGTGCTCTGTGCTGCAAGCACCCACTGGTGCTCTGTGCTGCAAGCACCAACTGGTGCTCTGTGCTCTGTGCTAGCTGGTGCTCTGTGCTGCAAGCACCAACTGGTGCTCTGTGCTAGCTGGTGCTCTGTGCTGCAAGTACAAACGATAGCACGACACGCTTGTCGCAGCCATCTCGTGCGGGTACCTCTGGCAGTTCAAGCCAGCGGCATGCTCATGGAGACCACACAATGTCTCTCTCGCTCTAAATTCAAATCTGAGCACGTCTCTCCTTCCGCTCCATAAATGACCCAGGTTTGTCTTGCACTGCCGGTCGCTGGTTTGGTCTAAATGAACCATGGGGACCACGGGCTTGCCTTCCGATCTTTCCCGAGCTGTGTGGCATAGTAGAGTGCCCTTGCGCATCTTTTGTTTCTTGAAAGCGTCTTTCCCCTTCCATGCCGCCCTGCTACGCTGCTGAAGGCTCGGTGGCGGCTGGGACCCTGGGACCTAACCGAACGTGCAGAGTCTCAGGCTTTCCACAAAGCAGGCTCTTATCGATCAGACGGTGATCTATCAATACCCGGCTTGAAACATGGATTACGGAGTCGATCACTTACCGTAGTTGGAATAATGTTGAACTGGACTAAAGCTGGAACGGGTCAGTGGTGGTCCTGCAGCAGCGGCATCTGGGGGTCGAGTTGAGTATTGAGCACCCGAAGGCACGGGCAAGCACCAGAGTCGCGATAATGCGCAACGTACGCAAAGTCGCAATTTCTCGACTCGCAAACCCCGAAAAAAAAATATGCCGAACCGGGTAAAACCTGGGACAACCTGGGGGGCGCGACCACTTGCCAGTTGGGCTCCACTGCGGAAAGTGAGCGCCCGCTTGTCATATCCAGCGCCTTCCAACACAGCTACGGGCATCAATGCATGCGACGGGGGAAAAGGGACCATACCCAACATAGGAAAGGGGGTCCTCCCCTCCTGGAACCTTAAGGTCGTCGGGAGGACGGAAATAGCTACCTTTCCTGATAGCGCATGCAATCAAAGACCGGGTCTCGTTCGGAGGTATGGATCGCGAATGCGCCCCGGGATCCCTTTCTAGACAACATATTCCTCGAAGAAGACTTGATACTAGCATCAACCATGCATGAGAGAGGCAGTGCTCTGCCTGAACATTAAACTTTCAGATTTTTCCCCACTGCAAGGTACCAGGGAGAGCCTACACGGGAGCCAAGCTTCACGTGTCCGGCGGTACTGCAGAGCTACGGGTCAAGTGGCTACCGATTTCCCAAACTAAAGCATCAAGGCTTGGCGCACCTTGGGGCTTGGCGCTCGCGCTGAACACAAGCTCGTCGAGACGGTCAGCCGCAGGGCAGAGCGGACGGGGTTGTGGCACTGTGCTGCCTCCGACTCAAGCTTTGCAAGCTGTGGTTGACCGTCACGTTCCTGGACCATTCCTGGCGTCGTAGCCTACGGCAACGACGCCAGCGGTAGCAAATCCAAGCGGGGCATACCAAGACTACACGCACATAAAAGGGACCCGGAGACCCTAAAACACCGAACCTCTAAACCACAATAAACGCTACAAAACAAACCAGAGGTCGAAAGGCACCAATCTGTACGCCTATACGGGATCGTCGGAAACCACAAAATAATGTCACTCATGCGCGCATGAGCGCAGCAAACCCAGCGACATGGGCAGCGATGCGGCACCGAAGCTCCTCTCGATCGTCGTAGTCAACGAGCTGCGCAAGCTCGTGAGGGACGACAAAAAGCACGAAAACCTGCTGAAGAAGGCGGAAGACGTCGCGCAGGCCCACGCGTCGTATGCTCGGGAAAAAGCTGTCTTGCAGGTGTGTCTTTCCGCGCGCCACCCCCCCCCGCCCCCCCCCCCCACTTTGGGCCGTACACTCCCCTTTTTACTTTTTGCTATTTTTGCATCCCTTTTCTAGACAACATCTTCATCGAAGAAGACTTGATGCTAGCATCAACCATGCATGAGAGGCAGTGTTCTGCCTATACATTAAACTAAGATTTCCCCCCTACACGACCTTTTTTGGCTAGCCAAAGTGAGAAAAAGGGTGAAAGAGCCCGTACAGTAGTGGGCCGGTCCGTCCCTATCTCTTTTAACTGCATCGAAAAGCCTGCCGCTGTTTATCACAGTGAATCACGGTCCACCACGGTCTAGCAGGTCCATCCCTAGTCCCCAGAGCTGCATCGAATTGCCCGGTGCTGTATTCTTCGGTCTATCACGGTCTATCAAGAGGGGATGGACCGGCTCAAGTAGTGATTAGAGAAGAGCACGAGTGTCAAAGAACGGAGGTGGCACGAACCACTGAACCAGTGGAGGACCACCGCAAAAAAGATTTCTTACCTTTCCTTATCCCTCACCAGCACTAACAACAACGACCCCCTACAACGACCGATCCACTCGGTACTCTGACTCCGCGAACTTCTCGGTTCAGCGTCGCCACAAGTAAGGCAGTTGAATGGAGGTTCGCAGGTTGTATAACATGCGGCAGCCGACGTAAACATTTAGCATGTGTGCCCGCAGTCTCTTATATAAACTCAATGGTCAACCGGAGACCCTAAAACACCGAACCTACAAACCACAATAAACGCTATAGAATCCCGGATTCTCAAGCGAACCACAACTCTGTAAAACACGTGGTCGCGCATCGTGTCACACTCGAACGCCTTATTCTGGAGAGCAATGCTTGTACCACTACGACGAACAGGTCCCCAATAATAATTCCTGCTCAAAACTTGATGCTAGGCGGTTTTCTACTGCACACAATCTTTCCCGTGATGAACTGGTGTGCTGGTGTGCGTGGCTGTATGCGTCCGAGTGTGTTTTCTTGCGCTGGCAATGCATTGTTGATACTACGTATTTGCAGTTTCGTAGTTTGCAGTTGGCAGCGTACTACACGAAAGTTACCGAAGTAGGCGTGTTCCGCTAGTGCTATTCTAACAAAAGTCATCCGACAAGAGCAGCGGCACTGCCACGCCAACCCAACAAATTCTCGAAGAAATGCGTGGCCTAGAGCCTACTCCGGGCCACACGCCCGACACGGAGGCACTCCAATGTCCGAACTGCCACACACGAACGACGAAAACTGGCACTGCAATAAAAGGCATTCACGGCCTGAGCATCCACCTGCGTTTTTGCAAGAAGAAACTACGACGCACACCACCACGCCACAGCACCACGCCTGCAAGCTCAGCAGGCAAAAGGGAGATTTGCCCGTACTGTCACAGCGACGGACAGACACCGAACAAACCACAATTTACAAGCCTACGACACCACAAACCGTGGTGCAAAACTAAACACCGCAAACCAGGAGCTACGACCAGATAACCAGCCACGATGCCAGAGTGCATTCAGAGTACCTTAACTGCGGAGGACAACAAGCAGTCGCCACTTACGCAAAAAGAAATATATATATATATATATTGGTGTGGTCGGTATAGCCAAGGGGAACAACGGGGGAACTACGGGGAACTGACCTTGGGGTGTCCTTTTTTTTTTGTAGGGGAATTTTTTCGAACGCCACGCACCGGCGCAAAACCCGGAGCTTTGGAGTGACCAAAACGGTTCCTCTTGCTTGGGCCTCCACAAAAGGCCCAAGCCTTTTGAAAAATGGAGCCTTCGGGGTGTCGGTGGACAGGGGGTGTCGGGGGTGGTGCTTTCGTGCCGCCGTGGAATGCGCATGAAGGATTTGTTGAAAAGTAGACTCGAACGCTATCGTAGGACTCGCAAAAGTCGGTTGGCTCACGTTTGCAAGAACCTAAGCAAAGCTCGCTACCGGCCCTTCAACGTTCGCCAAGAGGACTGAAGGAAAAGCTCAGCTACGACCATTGCGTGCTTGTACAGATCCTTGAAAATAATCGCGTTATCGTGACGGATGGCAGAGGCCGATCAAGATCTGCAGGATATCTTGGACAGCCCACAGGTAAAATTGGCCGGCAGCACGCAATCAAGAGTCCCATGGTGATTTGATGTGGACAGTCATAGACGAAAGGATGTGTTTGCTCAGCAAGCTGAGTCCAACTTGTGTCTGCATGGAAGGGAAGCTGATAAGAAGTTACTTCTTGATAAACTGCATGCCCTCACCCGAAGCATGCGATTCAAGGCTAATGTTGTTGTGGGCAAACTGCTCTACGATCTCTGGAACAGAAGGATGCAGTCCGGAGAGCTTCCGGTTTCTCCCAGAGTAGAGGAGCTGAAGCAAACGCCACCTGGGCCTCTGAACGTGATTGCGGATCACCTTCTTGCCCAAACCCAAGAGGGATTGGAGTGTCGGAATGACGCGCAAGGAGAGGCTCTTGGCTTGTTTGCTTCTTTCGCT
>JAPJBO010001009.1:0-78619 GCA_030068145.1 Diplonema papillatum
GGGACACGATCCTGGGAACACGGTCCTGGGACACGATCCTGGGGACCTCGTTGCCTCGGTTCCCGGCGCCGCTTTCCTGGGGACACGATCCTGGGAACACGGTCCTGGGACACGATCCTGGGAACACGGTCCTGGGACACGATCCTGGGGACCTCGTTGCCTCGGTTCCCGGCGCCGCTTTCCTGGGGACACGATCCTGGGAACACGGTCCTGGGGACACGATCCTGGGGACCTCGTTGCCTCGGTTCCCGGCGCCGCTTTCCTGGGGACACGATCCTGGGAACACGGTCCTGGGGACCTGATCCTGGGGACCTCGTTGCCTCGGTTCCCGGCGCCGCTTTCCTGGGGACACGATCCTGGGAACACGGTCCTGGGACACGATCCTGGGAACACGGTCCTGGGACACGATCCTGGGAACACGGTCCTGGGACACGATCCTGGGAACACGGTCCTGGGACACGATCCTGGGAACACGGTCCTGGGACACGATCCTGGGAACACGGTCCTGGGACACGATCCTGGGAACACGGTCCTGGGACACGATCCTGGGAACACGGTCCTGGGACACGATCCTGGGAACACGGTCCTGGGACACGATCCTGGGGACCTCGTTGCCTCGGTTCCCGGCGCCGCTTTCCTGGGGACACGATCCTGGGAACACGGTCCTGGGGACCTGATCCTGGGGACCTCGTTGCCTCGGTTCCCGGCGCCGCTTTCCTGGGGACACGATCCTGGGAACACGGTCCTGGGGACCTGATCCTGGGGACCTCGTTGCCTCGGTTCCCGGCGCCGCTTTCCTGGGGACACGATCCTGGGAACACGGTCCTGGGACACGATCCTGGGAACACGGTCCTGGGACACGATCCTGGGGACCTCGTTGCCTCGGTTCCCGGCGCCGCTTTCCTGGGGACACGATCCTGGGAACACGGTCCTGGGACACGATCCTGGGAACACGGTCCTGGGACACGATCCTGGGAACACGGTCCTGGGACACGATCCTGGGAACACGGTCCTGGGACACGATCCTGGGGACCTCGTTGCCTCGGTTCCCGGCGCCGCTTTCCTGGGGACACGATCCTGGGAACACGGTCCTGGGACCTGATCCTGGGGACCTCGTTGCCTCGGTTCCCGGCGCCGCTTTCCTGGGGACACGATCCTGGGAACACGGTCCTGGGGACCTGATCCTGGGGACCTCGTTGCCTCGGTTCCCGGCGCCGCTTTCCTGGGGACACGATCCTGGGAACACGGTCCTGGGACACGATCCTGGGAACACGGTCCTGGGACACGATCCTGGGGACCTCGTTGCCTCGGTTCCCGGCGCCGCTTTCCTGGGGACACGATCCTGGGAACACGGTCCTGGGACACGATCCTGGGAACACGGTCCTGGGACACGATCCTGGGGACCTCGTTGCCTCGGTTCCCGGCGCCGCTTTCCTGGGGACACGATCCTGGGAACACGGTCCTGGGACACGATCCTGGGAACACGGTCCTGGGACACGATCCTGGGAACACGGTCCTGGGACACGATCCTGGGGACCTCGTTGCCTCGGTTCCCGGCGCCGCTTTCCTGGGGACACGATCCTGGGAACACGGTCCTGGGACACGATCCTGGGGACCTCGTTGCCTCGGTTCCCGGCGCCGCTTTCCTGGGGACACGATCCTGGGAACACGGTCCTGGGACACGATCCTGGGAACACGGTCCTGGGACACGATCCTGGGGACCTCGTTGCCTCGGTTCCCGGCGCCGCTTTCCTGGGGACACGATCCTGGGAACACGGTCCTGGGACACGATCCTGGGGACCTCGTTGCCTCGGTTCCCGGCGCCGCTTTCCTGGGGACACGATCCTGGGAACACGGTCCTGGGGACCTGATCCTGGGGACCTCGTTGCCTCGGTTCCCGGC
Source organism: Diplonema papillatum (assembly GCA_030068145.1). NCBI lineage: Eukaryota > Euglenozoa > Diplonemea > Diplonemida > Diplonemidae > Diplonema > Diplonema papillatum. The sequence goes on from JAPJBO010001009.1 coordinate 1,903, forward strand.
GCCGCTTTCCTGGGGACACGATCCTGGGAACACGGTCCTGGGACACGATCCTGGGAACACGGTCCTGGGACACGATCCTGGGAACACGGTCCTGGGACACGATCCTGGGAACACGGTCCTGGGACACGATCCTGGGAACACGGTCCTGGGACACGATCCTGGGAACACGGTCCTGGGACACGATCCTGGGAACACGGTCCTGGGACACGATCCTGGGAACACGGTCCTGGGACACGATCCTGGGAACACGGTCCTGGGACACGATCCTGGGGACCTCGTTGCCTCGGTTCCCGGCGCCGCTTTCCTGGGGACACGATCCTGGGAACACGGTCCTGGGGACCTGATCCTGGGGACCTCGTTGCCTCGGTTCCCGGCGCCGCTTTCCTGGGGACACGATCCTGGGAACACGGTCCTGGGGACCTGATCCTGGGGACCTCGTTGCCTCGGTTCCCGGCGCCGCTTTCCTGGGGACACGATCCTGGGAACACGGTCCTGGGACACGATCCTGGGAACACGGTCCTGGGACACGATCCTGGGGACCTCGTTGCCTCGGTTCCCGGCGCCGCTTTCCTGGGGACACGATCCTGGGAACACGGTCCTGGGACACGATCCTGGGAACACGGTCCTGGGACACGATCCTGGGAACACGGTCCTGGGACACGATCCTGGGAACACGGTCCTGGGACACGATCCTGGGGACCTCGTTGCCTCGGTTCCCGGCGCCGCTTTCCTGGGGACACGATCCTGGGAACACGGTCCTGGGGACCTGATCCTGGGGACCTCGTTGCCTCGGTTCCCGGCGCCGCTTTCCTGGGGACACGATCCTGGGAACACGGTCCTGGGGACCTGATCCTGGGGACCTCGTTGCCTCGGTTCCCGGCGCCGCTTTCCTGGGGACACGATCCTGGGAACACGGTCCTGGGGACCGATCCTGGGGACCTCGTTGCCTCGGTTCCCGGCGCCGCTTTCCTGGGGACACGATCCTGGGAACACGGTCCTGGGACACGATCCTGGGAACACGGTCCTGGGACACGATCCTGGGAACACGGTCCTGGGACACGATCCTGGGAACACGGTCCTGGGACACGATCCTGGGAACACGGTCCTGGGACACGATCCTGGGAACACGGTCCTGGGACACGATCCTGGGAACACGGTCCTGGGACACGATCCTGGGAACACGGTCCTGGGACACGATCCTGGGAACACGGTCCTGGGACACGATCCTGGGGACCTCGTTGCCTCGGTTCCCGGCGCCGCTTTCCTGGGGACACGATCCTGGGAACACGGTCCTGGGACACGATCCTGGGAACACGGTCCTGGGACACGATCCTGGGGACCTCGTTGCCTCGGTTCCCGGCGCCGCTTTCCTGGGGACACGATCCTGGGAACACGGTCCTGGGGACCTGATCCTGGGGACCTCGTTGCCTCGGTTCCCGGCGCCGCTTTCCTGGGGACACGATCCTGGGAACACGGTCCTGGGGACCTGATCCTGGGGACCTCGTTGCCTCGGTTCCCGGCGCCGCTTTCCTGGGGACACGATCCTGGGAACACGGTCCTGGGACACGATCCTGGGAACACGGTCCTGGGACACGATCCTGGGAACACGGTCCTGGGACACGATCCTGGGAACACGGTCCTGGGACACGATCCTGGGAACACGGTCCTGGGACACGATCCTGGGAACACGGTCCTGGGACACGATCCTGGGAACACGGTCCTGGGACACGATCCTGGGGACCTCGTTGCCTCGGTTCCCGGCGCCGCTTTCCTGGGGACACGATCCTGGGAACACGGTCCTGGGGACCTGATCCTGGGAACACGGTCCTGGGACACGATCCTGGGAACACGGTCCTGGGACACGATCCTGGGGACCTCGTTGCCTCGGTTCCCGGCGCCGCTTTCCTGGGGACACGATCCTGGGAACACGGTCCTGGGACACGATCCTGGGAACACGGTCCTGGGACACGATCCTGGGAACACGGTCCTGGGACACGATCCTGGGAACACGGTCCTGGGACACGATCCTGGGAACACGGTCCTGGGACACGATCCTGGGAACACGGTCCTGGGACACGATCCTGGGGACCTCGTTGCCTCGGTTCCCGGCGCCGCTTTCCTGGGGACACGATCCTGGGAACACGGTCCTGGGACACGATCCTGGGAACACGGTCCTGGGACACGATCCTGGGAACACGGTCCTGGGACACGATCCTGGGAACACGGTCCTGGGAACACGGTCCTGGGACACGATCCTGGGAACACGGTCCTGGGACACGATCCTGGGGACCTCGTTGCCTCGGTTCCCGGCGCCGTCCTGGGACACGATCCTGGGAACACGGTCCTGGGACACGATCCTGGGGACCTCGTTGCCTCGGTTCCCGGCGCCGCTTTCCTGGGGACACGATCCTGGGAACACGGTCCTGGGACACGATCCTGGGGACCTCGTTGCCTCGGTTCCCGGCGCCGCTTTCCTGGGGACACGATCCTGGGAACACGGTCCTGGGGACCTGATCCTGGGGACCTCGTTGCCTCGGTTCCCGGCGCCGCTTTCCTGGGGACACGATCCTGGGAACACGGTCCTGGGACACGATCCTGGGAACACGGTCCTGGGACACGATCCTGGGGACCTCGTTGCCTCGGTTCCCGGCGCCGCTTTCCTGGGGACACGATCCTGGGAACACGGTCCTGGGACACGATCCTGGGAACACGGTCCTGGGACACGATCCTGGGAACACGGTCCTGGGACACGATCCTGGGAACACGGTCCTGGGACACGATCCTGGGAACACGGTCCTGGGACACGATCCTGGGAACACGGTCCTGGGACACGATCCTGGGAACACGGTCCTGGGACACGATCCTGGGAACACGGTCCTGGGACACGATCCTGGGAACACGGTCCTGGGACACGATCCTGGGGACCTCGTTGCCTCGGTTCCCGGCGCCGCTTTCCTGGGGACACGATCCTGGGAACACGGTCCTGGGACACGATCCTGGGAACACGGTCCTGGGACACGATCCTGGGGACCTCGTTGCCTCGGTTCCCGGCGCCGCTTTCCTGGGGACACGATCCTGGGAACACGGTCCTGGGGACCTGATCCTGGGGACCTCGTTGCCTCGGTTCCCGGCGCCGCTTTCCTGGGGACACGATCCTGGGAACACGGTCCTGGGGACCTGATCCTGGGGACCTCGTTGCCTCGGTTCCCGGCGCCGCTTTCCTGGGGACACGATCCTGGGAACACGGTCCTGGGACACGATCCTGGGAACACGGTCCTGGGACACGATCCTGGGAACACGGTCCTGGGACACGATCCTGGGAACACGGTCCTGGGACACGATCCTGGGAACACGGTCCTGGGACACGATCCTGGGAACACGGTCCTGGGACACGATCCTGGGAACACGGTCCTGGGACACGATCCTGGGGACCTCGTTGCCTCGGTTCCCGGCGCCGCTTTCCTGGGGACACGATCCTGGGAACACGGTCCTGGGACACGATCCTGGGAACACGGTCCTGGGACACGATCCTGGGAACACGGTCCTGGGACACGATCCTGGGGACCTCGTTGCCTCGGTTCCCGGCGCCGCTTTCCTGGGGACACGATCCTGGGAACACGGTCCTGGGACACGATCCTGGGAACACGGTCCTGGGACACGATCCTGGGAACACGGTCCTGGGACACGATCCTGGGAACACGGTCCTGGGACACGATCCTGGGAACACGGTCCTGGGACCGATCCTGGGAACACGGTCCTGGGACACGATCCTGGGAACACGGTCCTGGGACACGATCCTGGGGACCTCGTTGCCTCGGTTCCCGGCGCCGCTTTCCTGGGGACACGATCCTGGGAACACGGTCCTGGGACACGATCCTGGGAACACGGTCCTGGGACACGATCCTGGGAACACGGTCCTGGGACACGATCCTGGGAACACGGTCCTGGGACACGATCCTGGGAACACGGTCCTGGGACACGATCCTGGGAACACGGTCCTGGGGACCTGATCCTGGGGACCTCGTTGCCTCGGTTCCCGGCGCCGCTTTCCGCTTCGCGGTGACAGCCGCACCCGTTGACTTGTTTTATGTGCTCTCGAAATTGTCGGCGGGATAGCGATGACAGCGAGAACACATACAAGCGGCGCTGGGACTGCTAAGGCGCGACAACCCCCGCCCCTGTCCCTCCCAGGAGGAGCCACCCCGAAACTAGCCTGGCCCACCTGACGGTGGAGGCACCCTTTGCCACAGCCGGCACTTCGCACCGTGAAATGAGGGGGTCGTTAAACTTCACGTGTTTCGGCACGGGCCCGCAGGTCAAGGGGCGACCAAATTTTAGTACTAACAATCTTATGGGTTGCCCTTCAATGTATTGTGCAGGCTAAAAAGACGTAGGCAGCGTGTTTTGGTGGTTGATCAGAATTCCTTACCTGAATACACACAGGGTAAATACAAGTGGGAAAACGATCAACCGGCACACACAAACAAAACGAAGCGCCTGTCTTTTTCGAACCAAATGATGCGTGTCCCATCGGCCGGCTATATGCCCAAAGTCAGCAGTCTCGCCCAATACCTTCTGAGGCCGCTTCGTTTCTTGGCTGCAGCGTTGTCGCTGGGTTTCGGCTCCGGAGGGTAGGGCAGGGGCGAAAAGCTTTTCCGAGGAATGCCGTCAACACAACAAGGAGCCCCTGGTAACAGCTGCTGCCTCGTATTGCTCCTCGCCGGGACCTAGATACCGCGGAGAGGATGCGGAAGTTCGTTTACCAAGGTTTGTTTCGTCCACGTGGTACCCTTTCTCGCGACGGGTTGTTCTGCTGCTGGGGGGCAGCAGGACACCTTGTCCAGGTGGGTAGCGTCACCTCCCCGATGCGACCTGATTGCCGGATGGATGCGGGCAACTGCACCTTTGTACCACCGGCACCCTCTGGGTGCTTCCTGGTTACGCGCAATCGGGGGTTTGAAACATGATGATGAATATCAAAAGCCCGCACCCACGCGGCGTCGGCTGTGGCTGGTCTTTGTAAGGGCTGCCTTGATGTTACTTTGATCAAACTCACACGAAGCTGAAACTGCTGCTGTCAGAGTGCGCAATGTGCAGCGATCGGGTACACCACTGTGGCACCAGGAAGAAAAACAAGCCAGGTAGGGCCTGTCTACCCGAACCTCGTCGCAAAATTAACTAGGTGAGGCAGCTGCCCATACCTGGCTGCCCTGGCACTGAGCCGGTCCATCCCCTCTTGATAGACCGTGATAGACCGAAGAATACAGCACCGGGCAATTCGATGCAGCTCTAGGGACTAGAGATGGACCTGATAGACCGTGGTGGACTAAACAGCGGCAGGCACTTCGATGCAGTTTCAAGAGATACTCGTATGTAAGCCCTGTAACCCCAGCTTCGGGGGGCGACGTTGACACGGAACTGGTTGGCCTGACCACGTTTCAGGGATCGGTGGTGGCACTTCTGTGATGAGGCACTGTCGAGTACTGACCTGGATAGTCTGGTGCGACTGTCGGTTCCAGGATCGCAGGGCTGAGAAGGAGTACTATTCACTGCTGGGCATGCTGCCTGAACTGTGTCGACATTCTTTGTCCTCCTCGTAGCTCAATCGGTGGACCGTTCAACTGTAGGCAAAACACTGCTTGGCTGTAGGGGTAATCGAAACCGGGAGTCCTGCTGTAGGGCCTCGCGATGCTTCATTGATGCTGTCGCCAAGGAACACCTATTAGACGTCCGAGCGGATTACAGTGTTCATTACACATATTTGCTGCGTGGCTGGAAAACAAAAAAGAAGAAGATGCTCAAAACTGTTCAAAGGATTGGAGAAGGAAGGTCACGAAAAGATTGTGCGGGAGCCTGTTCGAAGGGTTCCGCAGCCCCACACTCTTCGGGAAGATTTTGACGCGATAGGCTGCACACGTCACGGATGCTCCAGGCGCACCAGTGCACCTGCGCCGATTTTCGGGCGTTATTCGTGGTTCTGAGTCGGTCCATCCCTACAGCACCGGGCAATTCGGTGCAGCTCTAGGGTCTAGAGATGGACCTGATGGACCGTGGTGGACCGTGATGCATTGTGATAAACAGCGGCAGGCACTTCGATGCAGTTTCAAGAGATAGGGACGGACCGGCTCAGGTTCGGAAATTTGCACCCTCAGTCAACATTTTTGCGGGTGGCACACTGGATTTCACACTGGATGTGCGGGTGGGGCACATTGGATTTTGCAGGTGTACCCACGACACTTTGACCGCACGATTAACACCCCCACCCGGCGGTGCTGGAGTATACCGTGTAGGCTAAGTGAAGTTCGTTCGTCGAACTTGTTGCGCCGAATTCTGCAGTGCTAAAGACTCCGGTAGAGCCCGACAGGTCCTATCTGCACATTGCGCACTCTGACAGCAGCCACGGGCTGAACCTGAGTGCCAGCAGACAGGACAGCGGTGGAAGTCTGGTTTGTCAGGAAAGGTGGGGTATTAGTTTAATGTTAAGACAAAACTCTTCCTGTCATGCACGTCGGAAAAGAGAGGGGAAGGTGTGTGCGGACTGACCTCCAGAAGAAGAAGTGGGCGCCCACAGGCTCGTTTTCGTCCACGCTTCTCGCTTGCGAGCACTCCCAAAAATTGGGCTGTTCTTTGTAAAAAGCTAGTAAAGCTTTGCGCGAGGGGTTAGAAAAACTGCTCAATGAGCACAAGCACGGTAGAGTCCGGCCTCAGAAGCTGGAGTTGAGAAGGCAATGTCGCGTAGCACCGGTTTTCGGCAGTGACTCGGCACACCCTCTTTAACTCTGGCGCGTGAGGCTGGACCTTACCGTGAAGGTAAGGTGGAAATCTTAGTTTAAGTGCGAGGGGGGAGACTGAGTTGCAGAAAGCTGCTTCTCGAAGAGGATGGATGCCGGTGGCCTCCCCTAGCGAGCTGCGAGATTGCTCTCCCGAGTTGGACTGCAGCCAGGTGTAGATTTCGCCAAAGGGTAGACACGACTCGCCAGTACCCAGCAAGACAGCCCCTCGAGTATTTTTCAGCGAAGTTCGCAAGTCGATACCGGCAAGCAATCGGGGTAGTGCAGGCTGAAGTCAGACTGCGGGTGTTGCTTCTCTGCATCACTGGTATTGAGCATGCTGTCTTTCAAACAGTTAAGTTCGCGACACGACACCAGAAGCGCGGATGAAAAAGCGAACATGCCTTCAAACCAAGCTGCATTCCCATTGGGACTATGAGCGGCCATGCGGGGTGACTTGGAGGGTGACCAACAGGGAGAAGTGTACGACCTATACCCGCCAGGACCCGCATTCTGAGGCCGAATGGGGGGCCCAAATCCATCCGGGCTTCTTCGTAGCACATGGAACCCCGTTTCTCTGGGACTAGAAGTCCTGGCGGTAACACAGTGGGTTCAATGAAGTAACCCGAGCTCGCGCCCGTTTAAAGTTTGAGAATGGGTCGAAGACGCGGTTTCCCCGATGCGGGTGTCTCCAAAAGCATTCGCTTTACCTGGCATAACTCCTGTTTCGAAGCGGGTGTCCGTGTAGAACGACGGCGCCGCTCGCAGTCAACTCCAGCGGGAACTCAGTGAAGCCGCCGACAGACCAGCGGTGGCAGAGTGGAATGCGACTTCTGCCCAGTGCCCCGGATGCCAACGCTGAGTCGAGCGCGGGTAAATGACGGGGGCAACTATGACTCTCTGCAGGTAGCCAAACGCCTCGTCTTCTAATTACAGACGCGCACGAATCGGACCTCCTGTCCCTACGGTCCGCCGCTGTCTCCTGGAATAGCAACAAATCGCTTGCTGCTGACTACGCAGTACGGCCGACATCCAAACGGCGTGGTGAAACCGCCGATGAGCAGGCGAAGGAAGCCGAACGGGCAGACGGAGAAACGACGCACCAAACCCGCGCCCGAACGCGAGGACCAACCAAGAAGAGCTGAAGAGGCGAGAGCATGACACACCACAGACGTGCGAAGACGTGGCGGCGTAGCCGGCGATGCAGATTTTCGCGGCAGATGATTTGCTTCTTCTAACCCGAACGCAGAGGTGGTACCAGGGAAAGCCTGCTACACGGGAGCCAAGCTTCACGTGTTCGGCGGTACCGCAGAGCCACGGGGCCTACGGTCAAGTGGCTACCGATTTCCCAAACTAAAGCATCCCGAAACGGCTTGCGATCGCGCTCGTTGGCCACAGAAGGGCCGTTGATGCCGATGAAGGCAAGCCGGTTCATCGTCGAATTACCCGCCGCTGTTTAACCAATTCCACCGGTGCACCACAGTCTATTGGAAGCGTATATTAATGCTGCTGCTGTTAATAAGAGACGAGATGAAAAGGCGAAAGCATGACGGATCACGTGCGAAGAGGTAACCGCGACGCCGGCGATGCAGATCATCGCCACAGATTATTTGGGCGAACGGCTTCTGGCGTTCGCGCTCATTGGCCACAGAAGGGCCTTTGATGCTGATGAAGGTAAGCCGGTTCATCGTCGAATTGTCCACGGCCTCTCAGGATCCCCTGGAGCTGCATCGAATTGCTCGGTGCTGCACATGGACGGGCTATCACGGTTGGCCGGATGGGCCGCCGAGAAGCGAAGCGCCAAGCGCAGGTACGCAAATTGCCCGATAGCAACACTGCTGAGGCAGCGAAGAGAAACAGCCTCGACACGTACTTAGTACGTTAGAAGCAATGGATGATATCTAAACTTGTCAATGAACACAATTGGTGCACAAGTCTGGTGCCAGCACCCGCGGTAATTCCAGCAACAAGATGACCGAGACTACCAAGCGTATATTAATGCTGCTGCTGCTAATCAGAGACGAGATGAAAAGGCGAAACCATGACGGATCCCGAGCGAAGAGGTAACCGCGACGCCGGCGATGCAGATTATCGCCACAGATTCGCTGCAGATTCTAGTCCAAACTCACCATCCAAACGATCATGGGGCAGCAGGACGCCTCGTCCAGGTGGGTAGCGTCACCTCCCCGAGAGCTGACTGCCGGTTGGATGCGGGCAACGTTGCACCGACACCCTCCTCCGGGGGCTTCCAGGTTACGCGCAATCGGGGGTTTGAAACATGATGATGAATATCAAAAGCCCGCACCCACGCGGCGTTGACTGTGGCTGGTCTTCGTAAGGGCTGCCAGCACGTCTATTTTTAATGGCTTCGATAAGTAGTTGTCCATTCCAGCCTCCTAACAACGATTTCGCGTATCCGGCTGCGCGTCGGCAGTCAGAGCGGTGATGACAATAGGAGGGAGGCCTGGCCAGAGCACACCGGATGCTTCCAACTGACGAATTTCACGGGTTGCATTGTACCCGTCGACCTTGATATTACTCTGATCAAACTCGCACTAACTGAAACAAAGCAACCAATCACGGTTCTGGTGTGCGTGGAAGACGAGCGCACGAGCCTTTCGCAGACGGCTTCCTCCCGCGGGCCGCACATGGCGGCGGCGAGAAGGGGGGCGTCTACTCTACGATAATGTGAGACTTCTCGGCGGCGCCTAGGTTGATCATCGAGCGGACTTTTTTCACTTCGTTGTCTGGTACCTGTTTGTTTGTAGCGTTATTAGTGGTTTAGGAGTCGTTCAGCTGACTATTAGCGACCAATAGAAGTCTGGCTATTGATTGGTGTCCAACCTTATCAGAAGTCTGACTATTGGTTCTGACTACTGACTAGAGTCCAACCTTATCAGAAGTCTTGAGCCGGTCCGTCCCTATCTCTTGAAACTGCATCGAAGTGCCTGCCGCTGTTTGTCACAGTGAATCACGGTCCACCACGGTTTATCAGGTCCATCCCTAGTCCCTAGAGCTGCATCGAAAAGCCCGAAAAGCCCGGTGCTGTATTCTTCGGTCTATCACGGTCTATCAAGAGTGGATGGACCGGCTCAAGTCTGGATATTGCAACCTTAGAATGCTGACTAACACCGTCCACGCTCAAATGGCGGTCTCGACGACCTTCCTGACGCCGCGCAGAGTCATTTGCGTCGAATCGACCGAGCAAAAGAGGAGGTGCACCTTCTGCACCCACCCTTGCTTCAGATGGTTACCTCTGTCAAACTCGACTCTCAGGACAACCGGCGTCGAGCTGGGCTCGAGGACAGACTTCTCGTCCTTGACCATCATGCCCACCTTGTGGGCACGCTGCATCTGCGACCATCAGTCACTGACTATTGATTAGAGTACAACCACAGAAAGCTGACTATCACCTGAAAGACCCCTGTTTTGCCGGAAAAAGAGGGGCCCCCTGCAACCCGAAACTCGGAACCTACTACTCGGGTGGTCCTAAAATGCTCGGGAAATCCAAAATAACTGGTCGGATGCTCGTTTAGGCTGAAAGAATGGCTGCAGAATGCAAAAAAAAAAAAAAAAAAAACAAGGCGGAATCACCTCCACAAGCCAATTCCTTAAGGAAACACATCAGAAGTCCTTGGGGGGCTGACCACTAAAAAGTCCGACACAAGAAGGCGGCACATACCAACCCGTATCCGGTGGGGCAGATCTCCTTCAAGGGCACCTCCTTTCCGTTCACTTTGACCTTGTGGTTGTCCACACGTTCTCGGCCCGCTTCGGTCTGGAACTCTTGCCACCACCATGTCTTGTGCAGAACCGGCTCGAAGATCTTGGCATCCTTCGCGCCCGCATTGAAATGGAACATAGTGGGCACGGTGCGCGTTTCACAGTTGCGCAGGTGCATGGTAGGCTCCGGCCAGCCGCAGATGTCCCTGTGTGTCGTGGAGAAGGATTTGGTCTTCTCTGGGCTTTCGTCGACAATATGGTTGATTTCTTCTGAGCTTTCGCTTTAACTTGGATGTTGTGGTACCGCATATCTGCACATACGTTGTATGGCGTAGTGTCGTCGATAATCTGGTTGATTTCTTCTGAGCTTTCGCTTTAACTTGGATGTTGTGGTACCCCATATCTACACATACGTTGTATGGTGGAGTGCATGTACCTACGGACCTACATACTACCTGTATACCCTATAGAGATGTAGGTATGTGGTGTATGAGTGATGCCACTCCTTAGAGGTATTACGAGCCGATGTGGATGCCACAGGATGGTAGTATACTGTCTATGGATAATGAGGCCCACAAGGCACTAAGGCTGCACAGCCAGGTGTCGCCAAGTCCAGTAGTGACGCTATTTCTTTTGCCCGCCGCAAGGTTTCTTCCCCTCGAGCCTTAAGCGTCCACATGTGGACCACACGTATTTTCTCTGAGACCGAGACTCGCACGCGACCCACTGAAACTGGAATAAGATCTCACCATAGTCTAGCTTTCCCTTTTTCTTTCTCCGACTCTCGCGGTACCAGGGACCAGGAGGGGCCTTTTTCTTCTTCTCTTTTTTTTCCCCCGACGACAACCAGGGTATTAGCGTGACCCTCAAATTCGTGTACAACCTGAAAATTATGTGAGGGAAAGCCATTTTCTGGTGGGGAAGCTATGTTGGGCACTTTTTGTCTCGAAGAAATGTAAAAACAGGGGTTCGGCTAGAAGCTCTTCAGAAAAAGCGCAGTTTGCGCGGAAGAAAAGCCTCTGTTCGCTGTTGCACCGTGGTGCAGTGGGTTGGACTCCCGACCGACTGCACCAGGGTGCTTCACAGGACCCCTGTGTTTCAGATCGCGTCCTCCCCGTCTTGTATAAGAACGGGTTTGGCTTATTATTGTTGACCCAGGCCCCGCGCAGCGGCAATTTTTTTTTTGGATACACTTTTGAGAGGGGGGTAGTTTCTTGGCCCCGCGCAGCGGCGACTTTTTTTTTGGGTATGTTTCTTGGTGACGTATTTATGACTGCCCTCCTGATGATGAGACTTTAGCTAGGCCCCACCAGCAGTTGGACCCAGTTTGACCCATACACCACGGGACTGGCCCCCAGGGTTCCCGAAAAAAACGCATATTTCTTTCGGATTTTTCCGTTTTCCAAGGTGGACTGGAGGATGTGACACCAGTTTCCTCCCCAGATTTTTTTTTGTCAACACCAGCAGCTTGTGCTGGGCTCCTTTTTTTCCGTTTTTTTTTTTTTTTTTTCCAAAATGTGAGGATTTGCCTCACAATTGAAACTGACGCTAACCCTATGACGACAACTAGTGTCAGACTAGCCTACCCGAAGGCAGTTGATTCCTTTAGGCAAGATTTCTCTACCGGCGGAAGTTGTTTGGGTTAACGTCTTTTTTTTTTTTTTTTTTTTTCCGACGACAACTAGTGTCAGACTAGCCTACCCGAAGGCAGTTGATTTCTTTAGGCGAGGTTTCTCTACCGGCGGAAGTTGTTTGGGTTAGCGTTTTTTGTTTTTTTTCTTTCTCCCCTTTTTCATCTATCTTTCGGGGGGCGGGAGTGGCACACCGTTCGGATTTGTAGACGCTCATGAACAAGCTTTGCTCGTAGTCGAGCCCGTGGAGCTCGCGCCAGCCTCGCTTGACGTGCGACTCTGCGACGAAGGCTTGGTCCGCCTGGTTGGTCCTGCCGGCCCTGTCCTCGTCGACCAGCGCGAAGATGCTCCGTCCGACCGCGGCTCTGCCCGCCCAGCCGCCCGTGTTCATGTACCGACTCTTCGCTGCCGGTGGGACCCTGTGCAACGAGTTGCACTGCTCCTTGGTCAGCGTCTTCATGCCGCAGTTCTTCTCCGCCGACCAGATCCACTCGTGCTGCACCTCGAGCCCTTGCTTGTTGACCACCCTGTGGTACGTGTCGAGAATCTTGTCCCGGTTTGCGTTGAAGATGGTGTCCCCGGCGTCGACGAACACGACGATGTCGTCGGGCTGCGCCGCGCCGAGGATGGCTTTGAACCACAGGATCTTGCGCCACCAACCGGTGGTGCCGTGCAGCTTCGTGTCGCCCCACCCGAAGACTTCCATCGTGATGTTGTTGAACACCGTCGAAGCCAGCATCGTGCAGTGGTACTTCCGTGGCTCGGTCAAAATCGTCACGAACTTGATGTCGTTCCCGACTAAGTCGTCTTGGCTGGTGACGCCTTCATAGATCGACGAAATCCTGCAGATAGATTTTCGCTCACTTTGTTACACACAACCGTAATTGGATTAACCACATACGGACGGAGGGTGGTGTTAATTTTGGGAAAATGGACGTTTCAAGGCAAACCTTGGGTCGTACTCAGAAGGGGGTTTAGTAGGTCAAAAATGGGAACCGAGGGGTGCATTTGAAAGATTTCGTGGCAGGTCTTTCAAATGCGCACCTCGACGCTGAACGAATACACACGGAAGTGACCCAGGACGGGCACCCGTGGCGTCTTGCAGATACCCGCAAATTAATGAATTAACTACGCCATATGGCGTAGTTCGTCCGTCTGTGGTTAATGTTGAACCGGGGTAAAACCTGGGACACCCCCAGAAATGGGGCCGGGTGTCCCAGGTTTTTACACGATTCGGCATATTTTATTTCGGGGTTTTGCGAGTTTCCAGCCCGACTGAGAGAGTCGAGGCTCAGAAGCACCCCCGAAATTCTTGACAGATTCTTTCCGAGTTGACACAAAGTGCCTTCTTCCGTGTGATCTCCGGTCTGCATCTACTCGTGCCAATGATTTACCAGCACACAGTATCTGAGTGGTGGATGAATTTGACATGGGCTGTTCCCGCCTGATTTGGGGAGTTAAGCACCAGCAGACCTGACTAGTACTGCGGTGAGTGATCACGTGGGAACCCCAGGTGTTGTACTCTCTTTGCATAGTGCGTTGCTCAGGGTAGTCGAAGGCCTGGCAATCACACTATTGCAACAAATTTACGGCTGTTGGCGTCAGGAATGTGCACCAGGGGGTGGCAAACAGTGCCACCAGTACGTTGACCGATACGTTTAACGCGACAAACGGACTGAGAAGTGCAAACTCTTTCTCCACCTGAATGTACCGCACCGTTTGCCGGGGGGCGGAGCCCCGGACCCCCCGGTAGATCCGGGTGTCCTAAACAGAAGCTTCTCGGTTTCAGAGCGGAAAAAGCGAATTGGCCATTGAGACGGGATTTGGAAAATAACTGAGGCAAAATGAAGCCAATAGCCTCCCGCGGCAGCCCCAAACTTCTGCCAGCCAGCCCACCATGCCCAGCGGTGACCCACCGATGCCCAGCCCCTGACCGCCAGACCGCCAGCCAGCTTCCTGGCACAGCAGCCACAACTTTTATCATCGAAGGTCGTTTTTTGCACCTTTTTTTTTTAGCCACATGCAATGTGTGAGGAAACTGAACCGCCCAAGTAGGACCTTCTGATCATGATCATTTGCCAATTTGCCCCCTGAAACCACGTCCAGGATTTGGGCTCAGGGTAGTGCGGTCAACGAGAACTCTAGTTTCCCTTTCTACTTTCTCCTACTCTCGCGGTGTACGGTTTTTAACTTTTTTCCGCCGACTTCCAGATTCCGTCAGCTGACGGAAATTGGAATGGGAAGCTAAAGCCCTGGACCTTGCGGACTTTGCAGAACATCGCGACCCTGGTGCTTGCCCGCGCCTTGGGGTGCTCAATACTCAGCTCGACCCCTAGATGCCGCTGTCATAGGAGGCTGCAGGACCACCACTGGTGCAGTCACGCAGGAGACCACCTGGGAGACCAGGTTTTACCCGGTCTGTCATTTACCCGTTTCCAGCTTTAGTCCAGTTCAACACTATTCCAATTCCGTTTTATTTCCCTTCTCTGGGCCCGCTAGCAGCGACGGACCTCGCTTCGCGCCAGCACGAGGGGAGAACTTGGAGATACAGAGAGAGAAGAAAAGGGTTGGATGGAGAGGACGCAGGTTTTAAGAAGGCCGCGAGAGTCGGCTGAGCCGGAGCTACCGGAGAAGGTGTGTATGTGCTTATGTATTACAACCTGGTTCGATTGCGGGATAATAAAACCTCGGGGATAAAAGACTGCGTGTTTTTCCCGTTCAAGTAATTAGAAAGGCCATGAAAGGTGGTGGAAATTTTTCCGTGATCGAAGCTCATGAGGTTATCAAATCGTTCCAGGTCGCTCTTCCGCGCGCTATAAGTCGCGCGCAGTCCCCTTAAGAAGCAGTGTGCGTCTCGGGTAAGCAGCAAGCTGCCGATGCCAAAAGACACCCCCATACAACGGCACGCCCACCTATTTAAGGGTCGAGATCTCGTTCGTTGACGGAATCAACCTGACAAATCACTCCACCAACCAGGAGCGGCCATGCACCACCACACAATTCATCGAGAAAGAGCTCTCAATCTGGCAATCCTTGAGATCGTCCTGACCTAGTAAAAATCCCCGTGTTGAGTCAAATTAAGCCGCACCACTCGGTGGTGTCATTTCAAGAGCCTTGGTCCGTGATTCAAGATGACATGAGCCTGCGAGCGTTTAACCACGTCAGGCCAGTTACTTACCCTTCGCTGACGATGCCTCCTCAACTCATTCCTATCCTGGTCGATCCGAGCAAGCCGGCAAGCCGTCTCGCAACAGAAGCTTGGACAGTCCGAATAGGTTCAGACGTCTCAACCGTGAAGTTCGCTTGAGAACCCGGGATTTTAGAGTCTCCGCGTGCAGGTTCCTTCAGCTCAACCGCAAATCCGAGAATTCGTCTCTGGCCTTTCGGTTCTCTACGTGCTGAATCCTGTGCGTGGAGACCCAGAAGAATACTGGGAAGAAGTGCATAGGTTTGTGCTCCCGACGATGAACGTCAGTCCGTTATACGGGAGCCAAGCTTCACGGGTTCGGCGGTACTGCAGAGCTACGGGCCTACGAGCCAAGTGGCTACCGATTTCCCAAACTAAAGCATATCACGGCGTGACGCGTTCGCCTCAAGGGTGGGCCACTGGTTTCCACGCGATAGTCCACATCGCTGAATAAAACGACATACGCGACATTTGAGTTCGTGATGAAGCCTGAGTAAAAGGTGTTAAACAGAACTAGTGAGCCGAAAGCCTGCAGGGTGGGTTGGTGATGACGCGCAGCCGTCAGACGCGTCTGAGCCTTTAACCGTGAAGTTTACGTCAGGCACCCGGACGTTGAAAGGTTCCAGGAGACGAGACCCTCGTCCATCAGAAGGGCTCTTTATGAATCTTGAAACGACAGGCGCTTCGTTTCGTTTGTGCGTGTCGGTTGATCGATTTCCCAGAAAAGACAGGCACTTCGTTTTGGTTGTGCGTGCCGGTTGATCGATTTCCCACTTGTATTTGTCCTGTGTCATTTTCAGGTAAGGAAGTCTGATCAACCACCAAAGCACGCTGCCTACGTCTATTAGCCTGCACAACACACTGAAGGGCAACCCGCAAGATTGCTAGCACTAAAAAACATACGAGGAAGACCAGCGGCGCTACAACCTTTTGAGTTCGCATGACACGCGCCCACCCTTTTTCGTCTTTTCGCGAAGCTGCGGCCTCGCCCCCACTCCCTCCCGCCCGCTCGCAGGGGCGAATGAAGTCCCTCCTCTCCCCCCGGCTTCCTTCTCGATGGTATTATGCATCTTGAGCATCCAGCTGTACACATTGTCTTCGGTGTTACTGAACCGGAACACTACCTATACGCGCGGTCAAGGGGGTTGAAGTATGATCATACCGCTATTGGGTGTAAATTTGTAAGTGTGGTTGTCAGGCCTTCGACTACCCTGAGCAACGCACTATTCGCTAACTTTGTTCAACATGCCGTAATTGGATGGATAATGTTGAGCCGGGTCACCCCCAAAAAATGAGGCTGGGTGTCCCAGGTTTTACCGGTTTTCGGCATTATTGTTTTTTTCGGGGTTTGCGACTTTGCGTACTTTGCAGAACATCGCGACCCTGGTGCTTGCCCGCGCCTTGGGGTGCTCAATGCTCAGCTCGAACCCTTGATGCCGCTGTCGTAGGAGGCTCCAGGACGCGACTGGTGCAGTGACGCAGGTGACTACTGGGACACCCCCAGTACTCGTTCTTCGGCCTCTGCGACGTGCTTCGGCATTCGGGCAAGAAGACTCTGAACTGAGCGAAACCTTGGGAAAAGGTGCTAGCATCATCGTTTCCGTCTGTCCTCGAGTCACAGCACCTCGGTACCATCACCTCGTAGGTATCAGCGGATGCGTAGGTGCTCTGCTGGTGGCATGCACCGCTGCACCATACTCGTGGTTGTGTATGCACCACCACCATCCACTAGCATCCACGTCCTTTCAGGGTCCTTTCAGGGCCCCGGCGGTTTGGCGACACGTTTTGCGGGCGTTTTATGAACCCGCACCGGTGTGGATCAAACCTTCCTGGGGGCTCCGAATGTTTTTGGGTTCCCTGTGTGGTTGTGTCCTAGTCGGGCTGTTTTTTGTGGCTGTCTCTCGGTACCAAACAAAGAGGCATTTGCGGATGATATCTCATTTGCCGCCTGACTCGAGGACAGACGGAAACGTGATGCTGCTTGTGCGGAAGCACCTTTTCCCGAAGTTTCGCTCAGTTCAGAGTCGATATCTCATTTGCTGCCTGTGGATACCACAGCATACCACGATACCACGATAGGTGCTAGTGGATGGTGGTGGTGCACACAACCACGAGTATGGTGCAGCGGTGGATACCACCAGCAGAGCACCTACGCATCCGCTGATACCTACGAGGTGATGGTATTGAGGTGCTGTGGATACCACAGCATACCACGATACCACGATAGGTGCTAGTGGATGGTGGTGTGGTGATGCACACACACCCACGAGTATGGTGTAGCGGTAGGCCTGCTTCAAGGCAGCGCTTCCATGGCACGGGCTTTGTGCTTCGAGGCGCCTGAGGTGGATGCGTCTTTTGGGCATCCTCCCAGCTGGCCACGATGTCTTTGCTGTCCATACCGAACCCTAACATTACGTGGTAAAGGAGGAATGTCCACGCCTCCACAGGGAGCCAAGCCCAAGTGCATCTTGAGAGGGTGCCGTGGTGCTCTGTCAGTGTTGGCAATGGGAGACTTGCATTGCTTGGCAGGCCCGAATGGCCATATTGTTAATCCATTTACTCTGAGAGACTTGCACGGCTTCATCCTTTGAAACGAGCATATCACTCCTGGCAGGATCAACCAGGTTTCTTGTCACGCAAACAAACTGGAACACCTGGCGAATCAGAGAAAGCCTGATCATGGCAAGCCCAGATTGGTGCATTAGCATTCCATTCATTGTCCAGCTATAAAAGGCGCAAGTATCTTCGGCCCGCTCACGACAGGAAAAGACTGAAGGAAAACGGCTTGCGGCGATGTCTCTTCGTCGTCGGAATACGAGGTTAGAACGAGATAGTGCGACAGCCGGACCCCCGCGCCTGAGAGGTTCTCCTCGCTGTGGAGTCCGGCCATCAGAAGCCGAAAAGCGGGTGTGCTGCCGACCAAAACGCGTGTAAATGCACACCCAAAAAAGACAGGCGCTTCGTCGTCGGATTACGAGGTTAGAACGAGATAGTGCGACAGCCGGTTCACCCCCACCCCCGCGCTTGAGAGGTTCTCCTTGCTGTCATCAGAAGCCGGAGGTAAGAGAGCCCGAGCCACACCCGAAAAGCGGGTGTGCTGCCGACCAAAACGCGTGTAAATGCACACCCGAAAAAGACAGGCGCTTCGTCGTCGGATTACGAGGTTAGAACGAGATAGTGCAACAGTCGGTTCACCCCCACCCCCGCGCCTGAGAGGTTCTCCTCGCTGTGGAGTCCGGCCATCAGAAGCCGAAAAGCGGGTGTGCTGCCGACCAAAACGCGGGGAAATGCACACCCAAAAAAGACAGGCGCTTCGTTTTGTTCGTGTGCCGGGTGATCGTTTTTCCACTTGTATTTGCCCTGTGTACATCCAGGTAAGGAATTCTGATCAACCACCAAAACACGCTGCCCACGTCTTTTTAGCCTGCACAATACATTGAAGGGCAACCCACAAGATTGTTAGTACTAAAAAAGCGGGTGTGACCCCAGCTTTTTGGACTCGAGTTTTTAGCTCCAGCTTCTGAGGGTGGATTCTACCGTGCAGGATAGCCACAACAAAAAGCACGAGCTCTCCCGCAGGTTACGGAGGTGATTCGAGGCGTCGGGGATCTTGAACGAGTGTAGGCAAAGGGGTTGGTTTGTTTGCGTGGGCCACGTCTGGTAAGCAGGACTAGGCGACGAGGGATGAACCGAGTGCTGTTTTAGACGTGTAAATGCGCAGAGAGCCACTACGACCGGAGGTCGTCGGAACAGGGCGGGGCCGTCACAAGAGGGTCCTCACTTCGTTTCCACCATGTCCGGCACCCCTGGAATAACACACTTCGAGGCCCCTGCGGGCGTATTCCACGAAGGCTAGGTTTCAACGGCGGCAAGAGAGTTGAAGTATGGCTAAAGATAAAGTGGTGTCGCCTGAGGGGGTAATCTCAGGGCCGCCCACGTGATAAAAAGCCGTTAAGCACTGGGAACTGTTAAGTACGCGGACCACACGGATCAGCATGCACTGAAAGCCGTTCAGCAGCGGCTGCCGGCTTATCCCGTGATATCTAGTTGGTTACCATGAATAGACTACATTGTAGAAAGAGTAGCGTTGGCACTCTTACAGGTTCGTTCCCTCGTATCTCGCCGGGAACGGGCACTCCAGTGAAAATGGGTATGTTACCGTTTCAGGTTTGGGTTTCGGGAGCATTGCCTCATGTGGATTCTGAGACCTATTTCTCTCACGAAAAGGTGAAGAAAATCGGACGTGGCTTGAGGAAGTAGCGACCCTTTCTTCAGAGACCGGGCGCCAAGTAGAGACACGAGGGAGCTGGCAGCTTGCAGCTTGCAGTACAAGCTGCTGAACACTGCGTGATCCACGGTTTTGAGAAAGTTACTACTTTGTGGTGTCTCCGCACCCTTTCGTGAGCCAGGAAGAACACGGCACAACCCCGGTAAGACGGTAACTCGGTGTAAACCTAGCAAGAGCCCGGCACAAAGCCAGCAAATACTGAAAGTGGCTACGTAGAAGTTCGTCTCTCAAAGGGTGCAGCGAGGATGCTACAGTCGCAGCATCGGGAAAAGCACGTCTGCAAACGCCTTGCCCACAATATCGTAGCCGGCAGGCCAAGGGTGCACGCAGTCCGACCACAGCGTCCGGTTGGCCTGGCCCAGCACGGCGAAGGGTTCGACGACGCCGCACGCGCCGAATGCAGTCGAAAGCTGCCCCTTCACACGCTCGATTCTTCAAACCTGCACGGCAGTGCGCAGCTCGGCGGTTTGTCGCGCGAGATGTTCGGCAGCTTCAGCCTCAGGACCCACCGCAGGCCGTCCAACAAAGTCGAAAGCCGCGTCTCCGGCACTAGGCTTCATGGGTGCACTTCCCCCGGTAGGTCTGCTATAGTCGCGGCATCGGGAAGAGCACGTCTGCAAACGCCTTGCCCACGATATCGTAGCCGGCCGGAGAAGGGTGCACGCAGTCCGACCACAGCGTCCGGTTGGCCTGGCTCAGGGCGGCGAAGGGGTCGACGACGCCGCACGCGCCGAATGCAGTCGAAAGCTGCTCGTTCACACGCTCGACGCGCCACGCCTTTTTCCAACCCGCACGGCAGTACCGCGCCCGCTTCCTGATGCGCCGCTCGGGCGGTATGTCGCGCGAGATGTTCGGCAGCTTCAGCCTCAGGACCCACCGCAGGCCGTCCAACAAAGTCGAAAGCCGCGTCTCCGGCACTAGGCTTCATGGGTGCACTTCCCCCGGTAGGTCTGCTATAGTCGCAGCATCGGGAAGAGCACGTCTGCAAACGCCTTGCCCACGATATCGTAGCCGGCCGGAGAAGGGTGCACGCAGTCCGACCACAGCGTCCGGTTGGCCTGGCTCAGGGCGGCGAAGGGGTCGACGACGCCGCACGCGCCGAATGCAGTCGAAAGCTGGCCGTTCACACGCTCGACGCGCCACGCCTTTTTCCAACCCGCACGGCAGTACCGCGCCCGCTTCCTGATGCGCCGCTCGGGCGGTATGTCGCGCGAGATGTTCGGCAGCTTCAGCCTGAGGACCCAGCGCAGGCCGTCCAACACAGCCGCAAGCCGGGTGCCGATCTCCTTGCTCCAGTGCGTCACCCGCTCGTCGTCCGACCAAGGCCCGCTGAGGATGTCGTTGGTGCCGACGAGGATCAGCAGCCCGGTGTACTTTTTCGAGGGCAGCAGCTTCGCCAACACGTGGACCTGCCCCAGGATCGGCTGTGCGAGCCACCCCGGGTATCCCCTCGCGTCGACCACGAAGCCGGCGGTCGCGGCGCCACGCGGTCCCAGCGCGCGCAGGCTGCCGTTGAGGGCCGCTTCCATCGCGGCGCGGTAGGGGTGGGCCGCCAGCCCGCCGCCCGCCGTGAAGTACGAGCCGGCCGTGAGGCTGTCGCCGACCGCCAGCAGCCGCGTCGCCGCACCGCCGGAGGCCACGGCCAGCGTCCCGGCGCACGCCGCCGGGGCGCCCTGCGGCGCGGGTTGCCGCTGGTGGCGGTGGTCTTCTTGCGGCTGCTGCTGCTGTTGGTGCTGCTGCTGCTGCTGTTGGTGGTTTTGTTGTTGTTGCTGATGCTGGTGTTGGTGTTGTTGTTCTCGCTGCTCTTGTTGGTCTTGTTGCTGCTGCTGTTGTTCGTGCTGTTGCTGTTGCTGTTGCTGTTGCTGTTGCTGTTGCTGTTGCTGTTGCTGTTGCTGTTGCTGTTGCTGTTGCTGTTGCTGTTGCTGTTGCTGTTGCTGTTGCTGTTGCTGTTGCTGTTGCTGTTGCTGTTGCTGTTGCTGTTGCTGTTGCTGTTGCTGTTGCTGTTGCTGTTGCTGTTGCTGTTGCTGTTGCTGTTGCTGTTGCTGTTGCTGTTGCTGTTGCTGTTGTGACAGCTGCGTGTCCTGTTGCTGCTGCTGCTGCCGCCGCCGCTGCTCTGCAACTGAGCATCGGCTGCGGGTGCGAGAGCTATTCATCCCGCCACCCGTCCCTGTTCCACGCATCCCAGACGCACTCGCCATCCTTTGCCGCGCAGCGTCATCATCAAACCTCCTGTCGACCAGCGCCGTCCCCGCAAACAGCAAAGCGATGGAAGAAAACACCACAGCCACAATGGCGCGCCACATAAGTAAAGGATGCAAGCCCCGTAAGTATGTTTTGTCGGCGGGGGAGCGGTGGTGGGTCCGCAGCGCGGCAAGTGATGGGAGGAGAATCTTAGTTTAATGTTTAGATAGAACACTGCCTCTCGTGCTTGGTTGATGCTAGCATCAAGCCTTCTAAGAAAATGCTGTACCGGTGGCATTGCACTGCACTGCTTGAACGCAGACCATTCCAGGGTTAAAGCTCGTCAGTGGGACGCAAGTAGAAACTCCGCGCGAAGCTTTGTGCCTGGGCGGGTTTATACTGCCTGCAGGGCTCTCTACGTTTTCTAGCGTTATTTGTGGATTAGAAGGTCGGTATTTTAAAGCCTCCGGTTGCGACCGTAGAGGCTTGGGTATGGAGGGGGGTTGAGAAAAGTGAGAGGGTGCCGCTCGTTTCGGGTGATGTGTCACTCCGTTGTGAAAACCCTTGTGAAGTCCCCTAACGCGTTTAGGGGGTGTTTGGGATTGGGTAGGGGTGTGGTCGTTCTGCTACGGCGTGAAAAGCCAGGAAGTTTCGACGCTAATCTTCGACTCTGGGGTATGTTCACCGGAGGCCATATTTGGCCTCCAGTGAACATAACTTCCGCCCAGACATTGACGGGGTGTCCGCAGGCCGGGTCCGTCCTAGGCGAGTCGAACTCGTCGTAGCAGTCCAGGGAATATCGGTTGGCTGCACGGACCATTTGCAAAGGCAAAAAAAACGGATCTGGCGCTTCCTTTGTTTGTGCGCACTTACGGTCTCTACTTACTTTGTCTGGCAAAGGCAAAAACCCGGATCTGGCCCTTTTTAGCGTTATTTGTGGATTAGAAGGTCGGTATTTTAAAGTCTCCGGTTGACCGTAGAGGCTTGGGTATGGCGGGAAGTTGAGTTCGTCTTTTTGTTTGTGCGCACTTCCTTCAAACCTGTTTTGTTCATCTAACGGGAGTGAGGATAGTACGCTGCCATCGATCTGTTTTTGTTCTTGACAAATTGCATTTGTTAGACACAACAACACATACAGAAGCAAAACAACATACCTGTTTCCGGTAAAGGAGGCCATATTTGGCCTATTCTTTGCCGGAAAGCAATCTGCTGTTGCTCCTCTTCCCTCTCCGTTAAACCCGTCCTCCTACTCTTTACCGGAAAGCAAGTACGGGATGCTTTCCCTTTTTGTGGCAAGTGGTCCGCAACAGCCGATTCCCGGGCAAAGACCACCCCACAAAACCACTAAGCCCCACATCCAGATCAGTAAATTCGATCCAGTTTTCCAGCAAAACTCAACTTGTAAGGCGTGAAGAGCCGAAAAACACTCCCCTAACCTGTGGTGCCCACGCCAAGCCGTTTTGCAACTCGTGTGCGCAAGAAGGCGGGAAAAAAAACGAACGGGCAACCTGAAGGCGGATTTCACAAACGAACAAGGGGAGGGGGCTTTTTCTTTTTATAATTTTCTACTTTTGCTTTTTTCTCTTCCTTCTCAAGCCTGCTACACGGGAGCCAAGCTTCACGTGTTCGGCGGTACTGCAGAGCCACGGGCCTACGGGTCAAGTGGCTACCGATTTCCCAAACTAAAGCATCAAGGCTTGGCGCACCTTGGGGCTTGGCGCTCGCGCTGAACACAAGCTCGTCGAGGCGGTCAGCCGCAGGGCAGAGCGAACGGGGTTGTGGCACTGTGCTGCCTCCGACTCAAGCTTTGCAAGCTGTGGTTGGCCGTCACGTTCCTGGACCAGGAGCGGCCTTTTTCTTTTTCTTCTTCTTCTTCTTCTTCTTCTTCTTCTTCTTCTTCTTCTCCAGGGGACTTCAGCTCTTTGTCTGACCGAGCAAAAAAGCCGGTTTCAGCGAAAACCCCGGTTTTTCGGCTCTGTGGTGCCGGTGGGTGGCTGAGTGCCTGGAACTGTCGCCCCATACACACAAACTAGGGAACGGAGAGGAGTGGTGAGATATAGGCCTGCGCACGTCATCAAACTACGGAGGTGGTAAGTGAGAAAAAGCTTTGATGGCAGTAACAGTATTCAGGGGGGCACTGCGCCTGTGCGCACCAAGGCTTCCTTGTAGTTGTTGAATGAGCAGAAACGATTTGCTCGTGTTCTTCCGTCGTTTTGGAGGTCCTCGACAGAAGCTCCAGCCCGCACATGATGTCCTTCAACGTATCATTGTGCAGAGTGGTTCGGAGACGGGCACTTGTCCGTCCACTCCCGTGCCTGGATCAGTTCCTCTAGCGAGGTCGTGTGCGAGTGCACACGTGGCAGTGTATGTCATGTCATCCATGGGGTGAGCTTGTGCGTGTGTTTTCAGGTGGTTCACAAGAGGAGCAACCTGTTCTTTGGACTTTTTCGACGTTGCCAAAAAACTCCCAGCGTGGATTTTATACACACAAAAGCTGGGATGGTGGCATTCTGAATGCGGCCATAATGCTTCGCCCATCTTGAGGCTTTGCATACCTTCCCTCACGGCCTTTTTGATATTTTAGTTTAGCTGAGTGCCCACGAACTGTGTTCCACTGACCAACAGCGCATTGCTGCACGGTACACCGCATGGGGGGGGTGTAGAAATCCCCCCGGTGTGTAATCAGGTGCGTGCTTATTTCGGTCTGATCTCATGCGAGCCGGGAAAGGTACCGTTTGGTTCGACGCAGGTCGGGGTGCGGCGTGCTTCGATGCACGGCAGGTTCGCGCCTGTTTCCGTCTGATTCGATCCGTGTCTACTTCGGTCTGAGCCAAGACACGAGCTGATTCAAGACAACGGTGTGCTTTAATTGTGATTGCAATGCACCCGTGCCCATCTGGTTCGATCCGTGTCTACTCCGGTCTGATCCGAGTCAGCCAAGACACGAGTGATTCAAGAAAGCGGTGTGATTCAATTGTGATTGCAATGCGCCCGTGCCCATCTGGTTCGGTCCGTGTCGACTTTGGTCTGGTCCGATTCGTACAGGTCCCAGATACGGGTCAACCAAGACACGAGTGATTCAAAACAACGGTGTGCATCAATTGTGATTGCAATGCACCCGTACCCATCTGATTCGATCCGTGTCGACTCCGGCCTGATCCGAGTCAGCCAAGACACGAGTGATTCAAGAAAGCGGTGTGATTCAATTGTGATTGCAATGCACCCGTGCCCATCTGATTCAGTCCGTGTCTACTTTGGTCTGATCCGATTCGTGCAGGTTACAGATACGGGTCAGCCAAGACACGAGTGATTCAAGAAAGCGGTGTGCTTCCATTATGATTGCAATGCACCCGTGCCCACCTGATTCGATCCGTGTCCACTCCGGCCTGATCCGAGTCAGCCAAGACACGAGTGATTCAAGAAAGCGGTGTGATTCAATTGTGATTGCAATGCACCCGTGCCCATCTGATTCAGTCCGTGTCTACTTTGGTCTGATCCGATTCGTGCAGGTTACAGATACGGGTCAGCCAAGACACGAGTGATTCAAGAAAGCGGTGTGCTTCCATTATGATTGCAATGCACCCGTGCCCACCTGATTCGATCCGTGTCCACTCCGGCCTGATCCGAGTCAGCCAAGACACGAGTGATTCAAGAAAGCGGTGTGATTCAATTGTGATTGCAATGCACCCGTGCCCATCTGATTCAGTCCGTGTCTACTTTGGTCTGATCCGATTCGTGCAGGTTACAGATACGGGTCAGCCAAGACACGAGTGATTCAAGAAAGCGGTGTGCTTCCATTATGATTGCAATGCACCCGTGCCCACCTGATTCGATCCGTGTCCACTCCGGCCTGATCCGAGTCAGCCAAGACACGAGTGATTCAAGAAAGCGGTGTGATTCAATTGTGATTGCAATGCACCCGTGCCCATCTGATTCAGTCCGTGTCTACTTTGGTCTGATCCGATTCGTGCAGGTTACAGATACGGGTCAGCCAAGACACGAGTGATTCAAGAAAGCGGTGTGCTTCCATTATGATTGCAATGCACCCGTGCCCACCTGATTCGATCCGTGTCCACTCCGGTCTGATCCGAGTCAGCCAAGACACGAGTGATTCAAGAAAGCGGTGTGCTTCAATTATGATTGCAATGCACTCGTGCCCATCTGATTCGGTCCGTGTCTAATTTGGTCTGATCCGATTCGTGCAGGTTAGCTTCGATGCACGGCAGGTCGATTCATCGTGGGAATGCTAAGCGCGTAACGAACCACTCACTAGGAAGGTGTTGGGCACCGGATTCCAAAGGAAATCGGACAACAAAAGGCCCATCGTAAGTGCAAATCTTTAGTTTTCTTCCTCTCGCGTGCATTTCATTGATTTGGTCAATGATCGTCACCGAGTGAAGCGCGCAAAGCATTCCGCAGAGGTGCCCGGTCCAAATTGTGTGCCCACGCTGGTCTTGCACTCCAGTCCGTACTTAATCAAGTAATGTCTTGTGGAACTGTATTTCGTGAAGAGTTATTTCGTGAAGGAATTAGTTGTTTTTCAGACGGGCGCTTCTGGGATTTGTTTTTTTTTTTATTTTTGCTGGAGTCTGCTGCCTGACACCTGCAAGCGCAAAGAGGTCGGGGGGACGGGCCCTGTAGTCATAAAGCTGAATTTTGTGAATTTTCAGTTTCGTGAAGGAATTCATTATTATTATTTTTTCACGGATTCGGCGTTCTTCACGAATTGGAAATTAATTAATTACGGACTGAAGTGTACACCCGAACCGGACCACCTACTAACAAAGGGCGGGCAACGTGATTCTCCGGGTGTGCACACACTGGGAAACGTGGCCGGACACACGGGATACGCGGGCGGACCAAGCGGTGACCCCCCCAGTGAACTTGGAAGTCCGAACCGGACCACCTACGAACAAAGGGCGGGCAACGTGCTTCTCCGGGTGTGCACACACTGGGAAACGTGGCCGGACACACGGGATACGCGGGCGGACCAAGCGGTGACCCCCCAGTGAACTTGGAAGTCCGAACCGGACCACCTACGAACACAGGGCGGGCAACGTGCTTCTCCGGGTGTGCACACACTGGGAAACGTGGCCGGACACACGGGATACGCGGGCGGACCAAGCGGTGACCCCCCCAGTGAACTTGGAAGTCCGAACCGGACCACCTACGAACAAAGGGCGGGCAACGTGCTTCTCCGGGTGTGCACACACTGGGAAACGTGGCCGGACACACGGGATACGCGGGCGGACCAAGCGGTGACCCCCCCAGTGAACTTGGAAGTCCGAACCGGACCACCTACGAACAAAGGGCGGGCAACGTGCTTCTCCGGGTGTGCACACACTGGGAAACGTGGCCGGACACACGGGATACGCGGGCGGACCAAGCGGTGACCCCCCCAGTGAACTTGGAAGTCCGAACCGGACCACCTACGAACAAAGGGCGGGCAACGTGCTTCTCCGGGTGTGCACACACTGGGAAACGTGGCCGGACACACGGGATACGCGGGCGGACCAAGCGGTGACCCCCCGAGTGAACTTGGAAGTCCGAACCGAGCCACCTACGAACAAAGGGCGGGCAACGTGCTTCTCCGGGTGTGCACACACTGGGAAACGTGGCCGGACACACGGAATACGCGGGCGGACCAAGCGGTGACCCCCCAGTGAACTTGGAAGTTGCCGTTCGCCGAAGCTAGTCGTGGCCCGATAAATCCGATGTACCCTGAGTAACTCACGCATTCCTCTAGACTGGGTTCTGGCTTAGAGGCGTTCAGCCATAATCCATCCGGTGGTAGCATCACGGTAATGTCCGATCGAACAACCGTAGATACCAGGGACTAGAAACGGGAGTTCCTCTCGTACTACCCCGTATTGCTGTCGGAATGCTCTGGCCCGGTGTCTGCATCAGTAGGTAAAACCAACCTGCTGGAGTACACTACACGGTGCTCAGAAGTTGGAGTTAAAGAAGGTGGACCCGAGTCTCACCCGAAAAGCGGGTGTGCTACGACCAAAAACGCGTGTAAATCTACACCCGAAAAGCGGGTGTGACACCCGCTTTTTTTATCTGAGGCTGGACCGCAGCGTGTAGTGTGCAATTCAATTACCAGGAGGGAGCCCTATAGGCGGTCGGCGCTGCCAATATGCACGGGCACGCACAGGATAGAAGAGGTGGAAGGGCGAGAGAGAGCGCGCGCAGCGGCAGGGAGCGTCGCGGGCCACGGGTTTATGGATGATGCCGGCCTTCGGTGTGTTGTGCAACGCTTGAGCAAAGTCGTATGGGGACTGCAAGACCGTGGGATGGATATTTGCTCAACACAATACCGCACTGGTCCCGTCTGCAGTGTCGTCGGTCCTTTGAGCACGGGGGACCATCATCGGCGCGGAACCTGAGTGTCTGCAGACAGGACAGCAGCACCCGTCTGGTTTGCCAGTTTACTTGCCGCGGCAGACGCACGCGTGGGCTGAACCCCGTTTTCTCGAAACAATCTGAGCGAGCGACAACAGATGTTTGAGGGTCGTCCGCAGGGATTTTCCCCTTTAGTGAAAAAAAAAAATTCACTAAAAAAAAAAAATTCCCAAAATGGGCTTGGTGAAAAAACTTTTTTTCACTAAAGGGATTTTGCGTTGCTGGGTGTAGGTGGTCAGGGCGCGGGTTGTGGTGGACAGTGTGGGTGGGCGTGGGTGGTGGGCGCTGGTGGTGGAGTGGGTGCGTGTTGTGTGTGGTCGGGGCGTGGGTTGTGGGTGGCAGACAGACACAGGCACGTGTCGACTGGCACCCACACCACACCACACCGGCAGAAAAACTTTTCTGCCGGAGTGAAACTTTTTTTCACCACGGGTTTGGCCCGAAACTGGTGAGTGGAAAAACCCCTGGTCGTCCGGTCAAAAAACAAAAAACGTGTAAAACCTCACCCAGAGAAACGTTATTGCCACGGTTGGTCGTGTGGGGATGCGTTGACCATGTTCTTCCCGGTGCCGCGCGCGCTAATTTAACTAGAAAGGAGCAAGAGAGAGAGGGGTGTGCAGAAAAAGGAGGGTAGACAAAACTGCCAGGAAGTGGTGGTTCTTTTCCACAAGGGCGCGCAGAAAGACGGCACGGGTGGCAGCAGCGGGGCTTTTTTGCTGGAGTGCGTTCCGCAAAAAAAAAAAAAAAGAAGAGAAGAATTCTGAAAAAAAAAAAGGATAAAAGAGCCCTACGGGTACGGTCTACTGTACTTTTATTCTTCGCTTTTTTCTTGACAAGGATGGGCGGCAGGGGTTTCTCTATTCACCAGTGGAGGGCCGGATGCGTGGTTTGCACAAAAAAGAACTCTCGTTGGCAGAAAGTCTTAAAGTGTGGTGCGGGTGACAGTCGGTTCATGCCGCACGTTGCGTTTTTTTCCTTCGAAGGAAAATCGTCGATGACACGTCTCAATCTAATTGAGCAGCGATATCTTCAAACAGCCAGACAGCTCAATCCTTGTCGACTCTCTTCTCGTAAGTGTGCTTACTTTATTCGTGCTAGTGGCAGTTCGTGAACGTGTTTGTGTATGTCAATTTGTGTTGATAATATCACCAGGGTGGGGTTGCTCCTTCTTGGCAGGATCTCTACCCGTCCCGTTCCGGAAGATGCTTGGTCTCTGTTTCCACGTCTTCTTCTTCTTTTTCTGTTTTTCCTTTCATTTTTTGCTGATTTCGTTCTTTTGATTGACTACGGCGGTACAACATATGTGGCGATGCTTGTCCAGCATCTTTCGGGAAGGCGGGCGCCCCGCACAAAAATGACGAATCCTTGCATGGTGGGGAAGTTAAACTGTGCGGTCCATTTTGCGGGTGTGGCACACCCGCAAATCCGGTGTGAAATCCGGTGTGACAACCCGCAAATCCAGTGTGAAACCAGTGCGATCACCTGTTTTTTTGCGGGTGCCACTGGATTTCACACTGGAATTGCGGGTGCCGCGCCTGATGTCACACTGGATTTCGGGGTGTGGCACGCTGGAGTTTGCGGGTGTGGCACGGATGTGAACACTGGATTTGGGGGTGTGGCACACACCCCAAATCCAGTGTTCACACCCCCCACACTGGATTGTCCCCTCTGCACGCACGGTCACTCCCGGGGGAAGACTGGCGGAGCTCACCTGCTTTGGTACGTGTCATGCAGCACGCTGCCAACTACTAATTCTTTAAATTCAGTATCAACAATGCATTGTTAAGGAGAGGGGTGTCTGGGTTTGGTCGGGGGGATCGCAAGAACGTGCTCCGTGCTCGAACGCCGCACGGCGGGTCCCACAACTGTGTCTAGGTTCTTTAAGCGACGGACACATGAGGCGAACCGTCATCAGCGCAGAACCTGGGTGTCTGAAGATAGGACAGGATGTGCTGGTTTGGAAGAGGGGGAGTGGGTGGATTGCAAGAGCGTGCTTAGAATGGATATGCGCTCAACACCGCACTGGTCCCGTCTGCGCCGTGTTTCGGTCACTTGAGCCACGGACACATAAGGCGGACCATCATCAGCGCGGAACCTGAGTGTCTGCAGACAGGACAGCGTCTGGGTCTGCGGCTGTTCGTAGCTCGTCACAGCCAGGACCACCCGTGCTACCAGAGCACAGGCGAATCCGTCACGGGGAGGAGGCCCCTACAACCGTGTCTGAGCAATAAGGTTTGGAGGAGGGGGAGTGGGTGGGGTCCACCCGGTGTTCAGCCTCAGAAGCTGGAGTTGAAAAGGTGTCACACCCGCAAAAAGCGGGTGCCACCCGTCTTTCGGGTGCGGCTGGAGCACACCCGGAATGACCATGTTTGAAGCATCGGTTTCCGATCTGTTTGAAAGTCGTTTCCTCATTCCATTCAGAATTGAATCCTTGGAAATGATCCTGCTGCAGCAGTAACCTTGCTACGACTTTTGGCTGGGAGGGGGGTACGGGGGGGCGACTTGTCAGGTTGCCGCCCTTCCACCTTTCGCCGCGTGGTCGGCAACATCACCCATTACCCAACGTTCTTTACCGTCACCCCGGCTCATGGTGATTCAGCGTACACAGTAAGGTCCAGCCACAGAAGCTGGAGGGAGTTCAAGGCCCGAATCCAAGCAAGCGAGACTTTTCGCGCCCGAAAAGTCTTTATTCGCGCCCAAAAAGTCTCTATTCGCGCCCAAAAAAGTCTTTATTCGCGCCCGAAAAGTCTTTATTCGCGCTCAAAAAGTCTTTATTCGCGCCCAAAAAGTCTCTATTCGCGCCCAAAAAAGTCTTTATTCGCGCCCGAAAAGTCTTTATTCGCGCCCAAAAAGTCTCTATCCGCGCCCAAAAAGTCTTTATTCGCGCCCGGAAAGTATTTATTCGCGCCCAAAACGTCTTTATTCGCGCCTTTTGGGCGCGGATAAAGACGTTTTGGGCGCGAATAAATACTTTCCGGGCGCGAATAAAGACTTTTTGGGCGCGAATAGAGACTTTTTGGGCGCGAATAAAGACTTTTCGGGCGCGAATAAAGACTTTTTTGGGCGCGAATAGAGACTTTTTGGGCGCGAATAAAGACCTTTTGGGCGCGAATAAAGACTTTTTGGGCGCGAATAAAGACTTTTTGGGCGCGAATAAAGACTTCTTGGGCGCGAATAAAGACTTTTGGGCGCGAATAAAGACTTCTTGGGCGCGAATAAAGACTTTTTGGGCGCGAATAAAGACTTTTCGGGCGCGAATAAAGACTTTTTGGGCGCGAATAAAGACTTTTTGGGCGCGAATAAAGACTTTTTGGGCGCGAATAAAGACTTTTCGGGCGCGAATAGAGACTTTTTGGGCGCGAATAAAGACTTTTTGGGCGCGAATAAAGACTTTTTGGGCGCGAATAAAGACTTTTCGGGCGCGAATAGAGACTGTTTGGGCGCGAATAAAGACTTTTTGGGCGCGGATAAAGACTTTTAGGGCGCGAATAAAGACTTTTCGGGCGCGAATAGAGACTTTTCGGGCGCGAAAAAAAGACTTTTCTGGGCGCGGATAAAGAAGGCGCGAATCGCTAATAAAGACCTTGTCCCCCGTACCCCTCCCAGCGCAGCAGCACACAACGCTGTCTACACGGTGGACAACAGCCTCAGAAGCTGGAGCTAAAAAAAGCGGGTGCCACACCAGCTTTTCGGGTGGATTTACATGCGTTTTGTTTGTAGCACACCCGATTTTCGGGTGTGACTCGGGCACACCCTCTTCAACTCCAGCTTCTGGGGCTGGACCTCACCGTGTAAGGGTGGACTGGCAGTTTGCATGCTCTTTCTCGACGGAGATGTGCGGCGCGCGGCCCATCCTCGTGTTGGAAAAAGGCAGCCGCACCCTCTTTCGCACACGTGTGCGAACTCGAAACATCTTTTTGGCTACGATGACAGGGACAGGTGTACTGTTTCATGCGCGGGTGCACCCAGATTGCTCGCAATCTCGGCAGTCGAAGTCTGAATTCGCGTTTACACCGTGGGTGGCAAGACCCTCTCGCGTGTTTGAGTGAGTGCCTCCTTTCCCAGGGGGGGCAGTTGATGTGGAAAAGATTGCGCTCAGGCACGACGGTTCGTCGATCGCCGCTGGCTGCTTTTACCAGCGCAAAGAGCGACTGAACCCCGCATCTCTTCTGCGCTCAAGTATTTGTTCTCGCCAGGGATTATCCTGCATGGTTAAAAAAAGGTTTCTTCACCAAATAATACTCTCCTCCTCGCCCGTCTCGCTGCTCCGTACTCGCTGCTCTCGTCCTTGCTGCTGCGTGATGTCAGATTGATGGTGCGTAACAAACGTAGAAAGGTCATGCAGAGATTCTCGTGTGTATGCCACGAACTTCTTCGTGACGCCTCAGGACACTGGACTAGAAGATAAAAATGGGCAAGGGTGGGTGGGCAAGCGAGGGGTAAAATTACGGTGTTCTTCTCGAGAGCGACGGGGTAATAACCTTTGTACAAGTGTTAGTTCTCGTCGGAATAGTATTAATCTTCTAAGATCTTCGATCTTATACGACAAAAAAAAAAGTGTTCTCAAACCAGGCCGGTTAAAAAATATTTTTTAACCACAGGAGTTTCTGGTGAAACCTTTTTTGTGCTTGCAAAGCCAGTGGCACGGAGGCTAGAGGACCCGCAAGACCCACAGGTGGGGTCTACAACAAAGTGGCGAAGCAGCAACACTCCCACGAAGGTCGCATACCGGGATTGCAGGTCATCAAAAAAACCTCGCCCTTTTCGTTGAACGCAGTGCCTGATCGTTTTTTACGTAAAGCTGGATTCAGGACGCAAGTGAAAACGCCACGGTTTGCGGCGACGAGCTTCTCATTTGCTCCAACATTCCATGTTTGGTAAAAAAAAAAAATCTTCCCGGCCACAGCTGCTACAGACTTTTTAACCATGCTTTTCCCGAATTTCGGAGATTAGAATAATCCCTGCCGAAAAGGTTCTCGCAACCAAAAAAAAAAAAGAAAAGAGTGCAGAGTTTCCCTGGTCAACCCCACGCCGTTGAAGCCTGCTGCCTTCACCCCAGCATGGGGTAGCGGGTGCGGTTGGACTGCAGGGCGGCAGATCCCTCGGCGGGCTTGATGTGAGCTTTGCCCCTCGCAGTGGGCTCCGACGTGGACAAGTGCGCGCTGAGGAACGACGGCTCGTTGGCAGCCGCGGGCTGCTGCTGCTGCTGCAGGTACTGCTGCTGCTGGGGTTGAACATACTGTTGCTGCTGCTGCTGCTGCTGCTGCTTTCGGGCGCCCGGCTGGGGTCTCGCTCCGCCGGTGGGGGCGAAAGTGAAGTCGGACGAGCGAGGGGTCCCCGCGTGGCCCTTCTTGCCGCGTGGCCGCTCCTCCGACGACGACAGGTTGGCGGAGAGGAACCCTTCCTTCGCCGACCGCGTCAGCCGCTGCGCGTGCGTCGGGTCCGGGGCCTCCCGCTCAGCCGCCTCCAAGAACGACTGCTGCCGCTCCTGCTGCTGCTGCTGCTGATGCATATACTGCTGCTGATGCTCTCGGTCAGCGGCGCCGTGAAACGGGCCAGATTCCGACTCGGGCACGTTACCACCAGCCTCGGGGCCGCCGCCTTGGTAGGAGTACGGTTGTCCGTGTGGGGGGTCGGAGGCACCGTTGCTGTACGGGTTGCCGTCGAGCTGCTGCTGCTGCTGCTGCTGCATATACTGCTGCTGCTGCGGGGGGGAGCTGTGCTCTGCCGGGCTGCCGGCAGCGTTGCGCGCGGTTTCACGGTGGGGGCCCGGGGCTTCGAAGCCGAAGGGAGTGTGCGTGGTGTGGTTGCGGTGGACGACCTTCCGGCCCGATCCGGGCGGCGCGTGGCCCTTCGCGACGCCCGCGGCGTCCGTCCGCTGGGCGGCCTGCCCTTGGGCTGCCGCAGGCGGCTGCTCGGCGGCCCTCCCGGCGCCGCCGCCGCCGCCGCCCCACTGCGTGTGCGCGTTGCGGTTGCTGCCGACCTTCTTCCCCGCGTGCTTCGCCGGGTCGGGGCCCTCCGGAAACGCGTGCTGGTGGCCGTCACCGGCGGCGGCGGCGGCGGCGGCGGCCTCGGCCCTTCTGCCGTACGCGGGCGACGGCGTCGTGGCTTCCACACCCAGCACGTCCGTCCGCCCCGTGGGCCCAATCCGCTTCTTGCCCTGGGGCATGAACGTCTCAGCGTTGCCGATCGGGAGGCTCGTCATTGTCTATGCAGGTTTTCCTCGGATACTTCCTTTTTTCTTTCCTTCGTTTTTTAGAGACTAAGAGTGCAAATTCGCTCCGTGATCCGGGGTATTGAAATATTTTGTGTCCAACGAATGCTGTATGTCAAGGACAAACCCCCATCGACGGCCGCGTACTTCGCTAGATGAAGAAGACAGGTTGAAAGAAGTGCGCATATTTTTCCAGCGTTATTTGTGGATTAGAAGGGCGGTATTTTAAAGTCTCCGGTTGACCGTAGAGGCTTGTCCGTCCGCCCCGTAGGCCCAATCCGCTTCTTGCCCTGGGGCATGAACGTCTCAGCGTTGCCGATCGGGAGGCTCGTCATTGTCTATGCAGGTTTTCCTCGGATACTTCCTTTTTCTTTCCTTCGCTTTTTAGAGACTAAGAGTGCAAATTCGCTCCGTGATCCGGGGTATTGAAATATTTTGTGTCCAACGAATGCTGTATGTCAAGGACAAACCCCCATCGACGGCCGCGTACTTCGCTAGATGAAGAAGACAGGTTGAAAGAAGTGCGCATATTTTTCCAGCGTTATTTGTGGATTAGAAGGGCGGTACTTTAAAGTCTCCGGTTGACCGTAGAGGCTTGTCCGTCCGCCCCGTAGGCCCAATCCGCTTCTTGCCTGGGGCATGCACGTCTCAGCGTTGCCGATCGGGAGGCTCGGCATTGTCTATGCGGGTTTTCTTCGGGGATTTCCTTTTTAGAGTGAAAGTTCGCTTGAAACTCCGGGTTTTAAAGTCTCCGGGTGACCTTCGTCGTTAAGGGAAGATATTCTTTGTGCTCTGAGTGTCGTAAGACTGGTGGTTACACGAGGTAAGATGATCGGTGGGTACCTTGGTCGTTGGTCATTGGTGGTTTCGGCCATTGTCCACTTTTTATTTCCTTCGTTTTTAGAGACTAAGAGTGCAAGTTCGCTCCGTGATCTCCACTACCAATGTGTCACCACTTCAGATCTCTGCATCCGGGTTGCGGAATGTTCACGCATTCCCTTTCGGCAATCCTGCACGTCCGAGCAAGCTCGTCAGTTCCGCGTCCTCTTTCGGTCCGTCTGCATGCACGTCGGCCGTATTCCGCGTCATCGGCAATGGCCTGCAGCAGCGACCCGTGCGAAGACGATAATTCGAATGAGTGCAACCATCTGAAACACGCCACAACCCGCGCGATCGAAGAGGTCTCCTTAGTGGCTGGTGCAGGCGATCGCCTAACTTCAAAACGGATGCTGCATTCTAACCTCAACTGATACTGTATTTCGCTGTCTACCACAAGGTCTAACAGTGTAGCTTACTATCCGGACATCAGCCTGTGCGGCACACGTGACGAGGGGTCTCGGAGACAGAAGGTGAAGCGGAGAAATAGACACAACGGAGTGCATTGCAGGATGGGAATAGTATAACAAGTGGACAAGCAGAACAAGAAGTAGAAGTGGAAAAGGGAGGGGGTGGGTGCGAAGAACACATGGAAAAAAAGCAGAAAAAGGGAAGAGAGGGTGAACATGACACAGGAGAAGACACTGTTTTGCCATAAAGCGGCCGGCACACACGAGACAAGAGCAACAGCGTCGGAAAACGACGACTTGCCAAACCAACAACGGTGGATATAGTGTTGTGGCAGCGGCGAGTCTTTTCGCCCCCTCCGGCATTTCCCCGACATTATCTTGCCCAGGAAGAAGAAAGCGAATGGTTAACAAGGAGTTTGAACAAGAGTAGTAGGAGCAGGGGGAGGGCAAAGGAAGAAGGAAGTGGGTAACACAAGGAGAAAAGGAGGGGGGGGGGGGGGGGGGGGGGGGGGGGGGGGGTTGCAAGAACGTGCTTGGAATGGGTATGTGCTCAACACCGCACTGGTCCCGTCTGCGCCGTGTTTCGGTCCTTTAAGCCACGGACACATAAGGCGGACCATCATCAGCGTGGAACCTGAGTGTCTGCAGACAGGACTGCGGTGTGAGTCTGGTTTGTCAGGCGGCTGTTCGTAGCTCGTCACAGCCAGGACCACCCGTGCTACTAGAGCACAGGCGAATCCGTCACGCGGCAGGGAGCGTCGCGGGCCACGGGTTTGCGGGTTTGCGGGAGGGGGGGGGGGGGCAACAAATACTCGAGGCGTCGCCCGGGTGCCTCTGGCTACATGGAGAAAAGCAGTGCAACTACGACGAAGTGGGCCTTTTTTCGGCGAACGCTCACGCGCGGCGCCAAACCCATAGTCACCTGCGTTTTGCCCGGGCTACAGCACCTTTCCTCGCCCCCCGTTCAAGATCGCTTGAAACTCCGGTCCCGTGTGACCGGGTTCTCTTAGAGCGAGGAAGGGCTTTATGTATATTTGGTGGTGGCACTTTCGTTGTGGGCAATGGCTATTTTGCGACAGGCGTCTTGTATTTCCTGCAAAAGCAGGTGCTTATACAACGAAAGCAGTCTTCGGGTTTCGAGAGAGAGAGAGAGAAAGCATTCGCTCCAGTAGAAGCGCGGCACTTCCTCATGCGATCGTAGCAAACTGGTGTTCGTGGATGAAGGAGCTTTTCTGGATGTCTCTGCTGTGTGGTGATATCGTGCCTGGTCAGGCATCATGGGCCACAGTCCTACCTTGTAAATATGGAGTAATTTTCTCATGGGGTGCCCATCAGCTAGGGCTGCACCTTGTGTCGTTGGCCTAGTCAGCTAGCGACACAGCACTGGGCTTCTGGAGAGAATTTCTTTGGCTCTATAGAGCTTCAGGGTTGCTCACCATCTGTATAGGATGATGTTCTCCCTGCAGTCCTTTGATAAAGTGGATCGGTGCCTCTCATCTCACCTTTTAGACCACGCATGCGCGGATCGCAAGAACGTGCTTGAATGGACACGTGTTTCGGTCCTATAAGCCACGGATGCTCATGCCAGGCCGGATGGTCAGGCCCATGCCCCCACGGCAAAATCTGCTGGTCGTTGAGAGGCTGGAGTCAAAAGAGTCAAAAAAAAAGAGCGGGCGTCACGCCCGCTTTTTCGTTGCACCCGTTTTGGTTGTAGCACACCCGCTTTTCGGGTGCGACTCAGCAGCCGCAGATACGTCCTTCGCCCTTGGCTCGCTTTCGGGAGGTGTCGCTGCTCACCTACCAGTGTGTTCCTCCTGTATTGGTTCGACCACGGTGCCGGCTGCCGAGCTCCGCATTCGTGAGTGCTGGTTGATTGTCTTTCGCTCTTCACGTGGCACCCGTCTTCACTTACCCCGAAGGGTAACAAGTCATGGCAAGCGAAACAGCTGTCACCAAAGGTGAACAGATCAAATTCACTTCGAGGCCACGTGGCAAGCGAGAGGGCGACCAAGCGAACACTTCTCGCATGACAAATGACGGGCAAGTAACCACTACAATCATCCGTCAAGCCATTGCCACCGCGTCGCAACGTAATGCAACCGTGTGAAAATGAAGATGGAGGTGGGGGGGACAATCTTAGTGTAATGTTTAGACAGAACACTGACATCTCTCATGCACGATTCATGCTTGCATCAAGTCTTCTTCGAAGAACATGCTGTATAGAAAAGGGATGCAAAAAATGTGGTGAAGAAAGTGTACAGCTCCCCAAGTGAACATTGACCTCCCCTTGAGGGACTGGGCCCCTGTATTATCTTTTCACATGTGCACCTCGTTCTTCGTCGCGGGTTCGCTCTTGGACGCAGACCATTCCAAAGTTAGAGCTCTTCAGTGGGTCCTTTGGATGGGGCCGGTGATCTCCGTGGCATAAGGAGACAAGACGAGGATGCTGAAGTTGACGAAGCGAATGGAATGGAAGCTGGGAGAACAGCAGAATGGGGAAAAGCCCACAGCGCAACAAGAAAGCACAGATGCGCGCTTGGAAAACAGGTACAGAAGCAGCATGGGTCTGCGACAAAGATTTTCGAAATCGTTTCTTCATTGTTTGGCGTTATTTTCTTATTTTCCACCGGCCTTTTAATTCGTGATTTCTTTTTCTTTTTTTCATTGGCTTTGCTTGTTCTCTCCTTCCGAGGGTATGGTAGTATTAGTTCATCTGCTTCAGTCGCACGCTTTGGTAGCAGCAGCCTATATGTTGCTGCCTTTAAAATATAGACCCTGGTGGTTCTTCACAACAACGCTAAAATAAAGACCCTGGTGGTTCTTCAACAACGAACTACAAAGAGTCCTCCGTTCCTGTGTCTGTGTGTGTATGTGCGTACGTTCGTTTTCCTTCCTGAGGGGTACTTCGGAGGGAACCAGCTACTAGATGGTTCGATGGGTCTTTCGCCCCTATACCCAGCTTTGACGAGCGATTTGCACGTCAACACCGCAACGGACCTCCACCAGGGTTTCCCCCGACTTCGTCCTATCCAGGCATAGTTCACCATCTTTCGGGTCCCAACAAGTGTACTTACCCTCAAATCCCTTTCCAGCAAATCAGGATCGGGCCGTGCTGCGTCCTCAAGGATTGGCACATCTCCCTTTCAGTGCGGCTTGTGGGTTTTGACACACTAAGCCTCGCACGCGTGTTAGACTCCTTGGTCCGTGTTCCAAGAGCTCGTCGGTATGTTTTCAATTCTCCGCCGTCGGGGTTCTCGTTTCGGAAAGCTGAGATGGACCCACTCTCGCATCACTTGTGCCGTGGACAATATCCCTTACGCACGGTGATCCATCCACCCCCGCATTCGGCGGCACAGGTCTGCGGTTCCAGGCTACGGTTTCCCAAGCAGAAGCATCAAGACGGCGCTCGCGGCTCGCCTAAGCTTTGCCTGCTGCGGTGGTGTTGCCGGTCCCCGAGTCTCGGTTTCGTAATGCTTGCGTCACGACTCGGGTTCAATACACAGTCTGCAAGTCAATCAGTGACTCGCTTCTAAGCTTTACTGCACTGGAGACACGTGTGTAAGTCGAAAAAGTCAGGACCCGAGCTTGAGTTCGGACCTCCCTGACCCTGTGCTTCCAGAGTAAAGACACGTCAAAAAGAGTCAATGCTTGCTGCTGTGAAGAGATGTGTTGCGAAACCTTTCCAAGGAGCACCAGGTTTCCCAGTTTGGAGTCGTAAAACCCTCTCAAAGTTCGATCCCACAGATTCCCCCAGAAGGCTTTCTGCGCGCTGGACAGCCCTCCCTGTCCCCTCCGTCCGTAAGGGGCGAACTCCAGCCTCAGAAGCTGGAGTTGAAAAAGCGGGTGTCGCACCCTCTTTTAACTCTATCTTTCTGAGGCTGGACCTCGCCGTATACACGGTGTACTCCAACACCGGGTGGGGAGTTAACTGTGCGGTCGTGTCGGGTGGGGGGCACATCCGCAAACCAAAAAACGGCGTAAAATCCAGTGTGGCACCCCCTAGCAAGCTTGCTTGAGCGCCATCTCCCGCGAAATCTATCTCGGATTTCTTGTTCAGGCTCAAAATCTCAGATTTCATGTTCGGGCTCAAACCTCAGACTCTACCATATGGGATCACAACCCACTCACTCACACACCCCCACACCACTCACTCACACCCACCCTAGCAAGCTTGCTTGAGCGCCTTTGGTGGGTCAAATTGGAATCCTTACGTTTCTGAGCGAGCTCCTCATATCCACTCGCCAAAAGCGAGGTTGGAAGGGTAAGCAAAAACTGACAAACGCAGGCCCCACCGTTTGCCCCCTTTTTGTACTCCCCCTTCGAATCCCTTCGTTCCGTCTCTGACGGCTCTCTTTTTTACCTGTATGTTCTTCCCCATCCATCTGTTCCCCACCTTTTCCCCGCGACTTCGACGGATGCCTCTCGTTTTGCTCTGCTGCAATAAACAGCTGGGAAATAGCGGAACAGCCAAGAACGGAGCCACATTCGTTCTATCATGCAGGGTCAAAACCTTGTGTCTTTTTTAAACTCTCCTGCGGGGCCGATGGACCCCAAAAAAAAAATTGGGAAAAAAGAATTTGCTCAACTTCCTCAAAAATTCCCGCAGTTTTTGTTCCAAAATTTTAAAATTCAAAAACCCCAATTTTTTTCCGGAAACTTTTTTTTGGCCATTTCCAAAAAGACACAAGGTTTTGACCCTGCATGCTATCGACTTCGGAGGAATAGCGAAGAAACAGAAGGGATTCCAACGCAAAAACAGGTGCTCGCACTGGATTCACGCGTCGCTTGTTGTGTACTGCGGATTTTCCCCTTTCCACGCGGCTCGTGCACTGCTCTCGT
This sequence comes from Diplonema papillatum, assembly GCA_030068145.1. Lineage (NCBI taxonomy): Eukaryota > Euglenozoa > Diplonemea > Diplonemida > Diplonemidae > Diplonema > Diplonema papillatum. The sequence continues at coordinate 42,427 of JAPJBO010001009.1, forward strand.
CATCCGCGGGCGTTTCGTTTCTTTGTTTGTGCCAGAAAAGAAAAGGTGGCACTCCCCCCCCACCTGTGGTAACTCGTACAGAAGCCCAATGTGGGCAACACCATCTTCGGATATTATTTAGTTATTTTTCAACACACACGAAAAAAGAAGGAAAATGGGGAATCAGTGGCTTATATATGGGTCTGGTGCTCGGACCAAGTCCGAGCAACCAAAAAAAAAAAAAAAGCACAGAATGCCCCGGCTGAGGGGCCCAGTAGTAGTGCTACAGCACAGCAGTCACACTAGCAGTACACAGCACCGGTTACTGCACCTTTGGATCATCGTTGAAGCAACGTACAGCCTCAATTTTGGAACCTGCGACTGGCCCAATAGCTTGAAAAAATTTTCCGCGCCTGCGGCTCTGGTATTTCTGGCTTGTGTATTGTTTCATGACATGTTGCCAAGAAAGCGAAGACTGCAGCTGTCCGCCCTGCTGTTGCAGACTGCCAAGTGTTCTTGAATGATCCCGGCGCACTGCTACAGTACCCCAACACTCGCCTTCTTCGCATGGCTCTTTTGCTTCCGAAGGACAGTCTCTATGATGGACAGTAGTGACAACCACAAAGAGTTGCACCCTGTCGGTTACATAAACGTGCAGTTGTGCCGCAACTGGGATTTTTAGTAACTCCGAGCAACTTATGGACAGTTACACGGGAGGAATTTTTATATATAAGGCCCTGTGGGGAATGGAAAAAAAAAAAAAAAAAAGTAAGAACGAGAAAGAAGAAAAAACGAAAAACGGGAACAAGAACAAGACAATGGCAAGCATGCATTCTTGCACCTGGCGGGGAGGTGGGAGGAGGTGGGGCAGCATGGGTTTGTACAGTCTGCGTGTTGAGAGGGGAAGGAAGGTGCTTGAACTGTTGTCTAGGTTACGATGTCTGCGTGAGACGAGTGCGTGGTCGTGAGCGTGAGTGTGTGTGTGTGTGTGTGTGTGTGTGTGTGTGTGTGGCGCGTGAGTGTGAATGTACTTGTGATCGTGATCCAGCAAAATGCGATGCTGTTGCCCTCAGAACGGCCGTAATACTATGATTGTGTCATTTCCTTTCATTGTGGATAGGCTGGCACTCGAATCATCCGTTGGTCCAGCGCAAGTGCACTGTGAATGTACTTGTGATCGTGATCCAGCAAAATGCGATGCTGTTGCCCTCAGGACGGCCGTAATACTATGAATGTGCCATTTCCTTTCATTCTGGGTAGGCTGGCACTCGAATCATCCGTTGGTCCAGCGCAAGTGCAATGCCGGAGACTGCTGCCCCTTGCGTCGGAAATGCCAGTCCGCGCCATTCTTCCGGAGCGACAAACGGGCTTCGGCTCGCGAATCCTCGTTTGAAGACACCAGTCAGGTGGGGAGTTTGGCTGGGGTGGCACATCTGTTACATATTAGCGCAGGTGTCCCAAGGCAAGCTCAGCGGGAACAGAAATCTCGCGTAGAGCATAAGGGTAAGCTTGACGACCTGGGCGGGTGCCAGAATGTGCAGGTAGAAAACCTCAGAATGTGCAGGCGTAATCCCAAAACTCAATTTTGGCAAAATCTCAGTTTGTGCAAGACACACTCCAAACCATCAGGTTGTGCCGATCTCAGATTGTGACACCGAAACCTCAGTTTGTGCAGTCTGCCTGCACCATCTGATATTTTCTGCCACACAATCTGCGCGACCTGCTGGTCATTCGCTGGGGAGATTCCGGAAGCTGCCGTCACCACTGTCCACGGTACAGTTCATGGCGACTGGCGCTTTAATTTAGCTTGGGCTTCCTTGCCTTTTGAGCCCAGTTGGACAACAATGGCGACTGGCGCTTAAATTTAGCTTGGGCTTCCTTGCCTTTTGAGCCCAGTTGGACAACAATGGCGACTCCATTGCTAGTACATGTGGTGCATGTACTCGAAATAACACAATGCTACATGTCCGAAGAATCCAACTCGATTCAACTCTGTGGCCTTAAAACCGCGGGGTGGATACAAGTGACCGAGATAAGAACCAACGCTAGCAGTAGCAGCGGTGTGTGTGGATGAAGCAGGTCAATCGAAAGTGATAGCACACGACTTCAAGTCGTGTGCAACTTCTGCGTGGTTGACGTGTTGCTGACTACGGCAGGAATGCGGGGGGTCCTCGTCGCTGCAGCCTACATTCAGCGAGCATGGGCATCGGAGCTCAGGTTGCGCTGATTTCTATCCCCTTTTGTGCACAGATGCATCTGTCGAGGCCCCTGCCGGCCGTTCATTGCGGTCGTGCAAACGTGGTGTGCAGAATGGGATGTGTGCGTGCGTGAGCGTGTGGGTGCGCGCGTGCGCCTGCGAGTGGGCGTGAAACATAAAACAACTGGAAACGCAGACACAGGAGTGCCGCTTCGGTGGGAAGATAGGGACGGAAGGAACAGTTCGGGCGGGTAAGCGGCCGAAGGGATGGGCGCGCTCTCCGATTCATTTTGCTTGCGTTGCGCGTGATCCGACCGCTGACTGGGTGGGGTCGGTTGTACAGCCTGCGTCTTCTCTCTCGCCGACTGAATGTTTGCTTGACACTCCGAAGGTCCACCTACACACGGCGCACCGAACGTATGAGACGAACACCCGCGGGCCTTCCAATGCGTTTTGCGCACACGTTGTCGCGTGGGCATTGGACCAGAGAGGTTCCTCAGGCGCCACAACCTCCCATGGTGGCTCAGATATCTGCATGTTACGATGAAACCAGCAGCGGGGGTCTATTCGTATGGCGAGTTTCTTCTGTTTGTGCGCCGTACCCTACCTACCTGCTGGTGGTAAAGTTGTGCGGGTAGTACCTTTCAAGAAGGCCGCGGAAGTCGGCTGAACCGGGAGCTACCGGAGAAGGTGTGTATGTGCTTAGGTACTACAACCTGGTTCGATTGCGGGATAACAAAACCTTGGGGAGAAAAGTCTGCGTGTTACGCACTCGTTTCTGGATCACCAATTTCTCAGGACCAGCACCGCATTCGACCGCGCAAAAGGGAACCTTCTGTTTTTTTTCTTCTTGCTCTTTTCGTTCGCCCCAACGAGAAAAGAGCCTCTACTACTGCTGCAAGGCATCGGAGTTGAGGAGGTCGATGTTGCTGTTTGATGTCGACAGCCAAGACTGCCAACCACCAATTTCTCAGGACCAGCAACGCATTCGACGGCGCAAAAGGAAACCTTCTGTTCTTTTTTTTTTTTTAAGAGTTATAGTTCGCCCCAACGAAAGAAAAGAGCCTCTACTACTGCTGCAAGGCATCGGGGTTGAGGAGGTCGATGTTGCTGTTGCTGTCGAACAGCAGCGCGAGGCTGGCGGGCGAGTCAGAGCGGAACGGGTCCTTGTCGTCGCTGAGGGAGATGAGCAGGTCGGAGCCCGGGCCGTCGGAGGGGTGCGAGAGGCGGTGCAGATCGCGCTCGAGGGACGACGACAGCGACGACAGCTCGGAGATCAGGTGGTAGTCCCGGCCCCGGCTTAGAGAGCCGGACGCGTCGCCGCCGCCGCCGCCAGCCCCAAGCGTCGAGCGAGGGAACAAAAACGGGTTCTCCCGACTGTACGGCGCCGCGGAAGCAACACCCCTCGCCCCCGCCACCCGCCCACCCTGCGCGGCCGCGCCGTCCCTGTCCGACCGTCTCTGGTACTGCTGCTGCTGCTGCTGCTGGCCGCCTGGCGCGAACGACGACAAACCCCCTCCCAACCCATCACGGAACACCCCCCCGGCGCCGCCGCCGCCTTCGCCGGGGGCCGCGGGCTTGAGGAGGCCGAGCTTCCGCTCGAGCTGCGACACGGCCGTCCCCAGCGACTCGAAGTCGTGCGAGCGAGCCCGCGAATCAGTATGCCGGTGCTTCCGGAGGGCCACCAGGTCCTCTTCGATCCGGTCGATGCTCCTTTCGGACCGCTTCTGCTGCTCGTTGACCGCGTTCATGATCGAGAACAGCAGGCTCGCCCACACGTTCCCGCCCCTTCCACCCTGCTGCTGCTGCTGCTGCTGCTGTTGGTGTTGGTGTTGGTGTTGGTGTTGGGCGTGCTGGACGCCCAGGGACCGGGCGGTTGGCTGGTGGGAATACCCGTGGGCTGCCTGCTGCAGCTGCTGCAGCTTCTGGGCCCCGGCCTTCTGCGCCGCGTGCGGCGAGGCCAGCGGCGACGCTTTCGAGCTCCCGGGCACGAACGGCGCGGCCTTCGCGCTCAGCTTCGAGCCGGCGCCGCTCGCGTGCGACGAACTCGGCGTCCCCGCGGTCGTGGCCACCGGCGTCGTCGTCGGCGTGCTCACAGCGCTGTTCGTGGTGTGAGTCCCAGTCTGCGGATCCCCAGTGCTCTCCATACTATCATCCTGCCCGCAATCCATCCCCATATTCCTCACATCCAGCGGGTCCGTGACCGGCCTCTCCGACACACTGTGCATCGTCATCGTCATCGCCTTTCAAACCCCCCACTCCTTCTTCTTTTCTTTTTCTCCCGACGGCGGAGACAGACGGAGAGAGACGGTCAGAGACAGAGAAAACGGGGTCGTTTTTTGAAAACAAAAGAAGGGAAAACAACAACAAAAAAGGGGCGGAAGTCCCCTCCCTCCTCGCTGGCGCTGCCCTATATAAATAGAGAGTGAACGGGACTTGCGAGACGGGTCTTTTTTTCTGGTTGTTTTGTCTGCAGCTCGCGGGCGCTTGCTTTCGGGGAAGGATGGGGGGGGGGGGGCGGCGGTATACAAGATGGGCTTTGAGGTGTTGTGGTTTTATTTGTTGTTGTTATTTACTTTTTTGTGTTTTGTGGTGTTCGCGTTTATTTCCTCCTTTTTTCTTCTTTTTTCGGGCTTCGTCGGCAGCTGCCTACGCCCGTGTCCTGTTGTGTTTGAAATGCTCGTTGGGAAATGTACGGATGGTCATGCTAGCCTATAACCAACAGTAGTGAGCCTCTTGATAGACCGTGATAGACCGAAGAATACAGCACCGGGCAATTCGATGCAGCTTTAGGGACTAGGGATGGACCTGATAGACCGTGGTGGATCGTGGTGAACCGTGGTGGACCGTGATTCACTGTGTAAACAGCGGCAGGCACTTCGATGCAGTTTCAACGGACCGGCTCAAGCAGGATAAATGGTGCTCGAAAGGCAGGCGGGCTTTTTCCCAGAACTGCGTTGCACTTGCCTGTCGCCTTTCTATCCCGTGGAAGCGCCTGAAGCACGACACGGTACGATCGATGCTCGTTGGGAAATGTACGGGTGGCCATGCTGGCGTATAACCAACAGTAGGGTACATGGTGGCAAGACAGCTGCTCGAGAGGCAGGCAGGCTTTTTCCCGGAACTGCGTTGCATTGCCTGGCGCCTGAAGCACGACACGGTACGATCGAAGAGGCCCCTCGATCGGAGAGTCACCCTAGTGCAGGTCATCGCTACAGTTACTCTGTATTATAACCTCGAACTGATGCTGTGATCAGTTCAGGTACTTGCCGGGGTTCTTGCCAGGGTTGGACCTGGTTCCTTACGGGCTCTTGCCGGTCCTACCAAAGACGCGAGCGTCCAGCATTAAGCATCCTTTGTCTCAGTCGTTGGTGCATTAGGAAGGGTTTCATCGGACGCTCGAAAGAGCGTCGTTCCTGCATCGCCGTAGACTCTCCCTACCCAGGGAGGTCTTGGCTGTCCCCGTTGCATCGCTTTTGGCCTCCTTCGATTCCACGGTCTGAACCCACGGTCTGAACCCAGCTCACGTTCCGCTGATAGTGGGGTAGCAATCCAATCCCGGAGATTCTGCTTGTTGTGACTGCACCGCCGTAGACTCTCCCTACCCAGGGAGGTCTTGGCTGTCCCCGTGGCATCGTTTTTGGACTCCTTCGATTCCATCGGTAACCCCAACTTGTGCCACGATCTGAACCCAGCTCACGTTCCGCTGATAGTGGGGTAGCAATCCAATCCCGGAGATTCTGCTTGTTGTGACTGCACCGCCGCAGACTCTCCCTACCCTGCGAGGTCTTGGCTGTCCCCGGGTTGTGCTTCCGTGTCGGTGCTGTTGCATCGTTTTTGGACTCCTTCTTTTCCCCGTGTGCGCGCGATCAGCCGGCTTGCCGGCTGATTAAATTTTTCGAGCCCTTTTTTTTACCGGCAGACTCGAACAAAAAGGCCGATTTTCGACAGTGTAAGCTTGATTTGGATCGGTCGAAGAAACGGGTTGGGACAGCGTTGAGGCAGCAAGAACAGCAATACACAGCAAATCGTACACGTGCCTGGGGAAAAGCAGAAGGACCCGAAGGGGCGAAGAACACGGGAGAGGGCGGGAGCGGGAAGGGGGGGGGGGGGGGGGGAACATGCTCTAATTACTCCGAAACAACGCGAGATGTTCAGATTCTACGTTTATTTTTCTCGTTCGGTTCACTGTCTCTAGGTCGCCTGGTGCAGTGTTCTTTCTGAGGGTTAACCCTTTACGGAAGGCTTTCCGCACCCCGGACAACCTTCGTCCGTCTGTAGGGGTTAAAGACCCGCTATTTTAGAGTCTCGGTAAGGATGACACATTCGAACGAACGCTTTCCCTTTGGCTAGCCGAGCATACGACTGGCCAAGATGACATTCACGCGCATACATCTTTTTCGAATACGCCACTTTTCCACCACCAGCAGCAGCCCTGGGCCGGGACCTCTGCGGCGGATCCTGACGCGCCAGCCTTTTTTTCTTCTTTAGACCGTTTCTTGCGAAGCTTTTTTTTACGTAGCCTGTTTCGAGTTTTTTGTGCGGTCGTTTCGTTTTCCTTTCTTTGTATTCGGACGTCGTTCAATGATATTGTGGTTCCCTGGCATCGCGCGTCTACTGGATGAGTCCCATCTAAACTGGAACTCTGTAGAGGAGGAGGAACGGAAGCCAGCCCTCGCCGGGCCTATTCACAACAGCTTCAGCGAAGCTACCGCCATAGAACGGAAGCAAGTCACCGGGATAGCTTTGATCTGCTTTCATTTGCGCAGCGAATCGCTATTTACGCACCGATCCAGGTTGCAACCAGCTTGTCACGCACTTCGTCATCCGTATGGTATAGCTGGCACCACGATTCTGCGCCTGCATGTATAGTAGTCGAGGCGAGATCCGGTCAGAACAGCTCTTACTGGTATGATTTGGTTAATCGATCTTTTCACGGACCTTCAGAGTGAAGTTCGCTTGAAACCTGGGGGGGTCTAAAGTCTCCAGGTGATGTTGGGCAACAAATGGGAGGATATCCTTCATGCTCTGCGTGTGCTATCGGTGTGTTTGTTGTTGATGGTTCATTATCCATACCCATTTTTGGCTCGGTGCATTCGCGGGCACCTGGAATGAGTACCACACTAAAGATAAAGCGTTTCAGGACCATCCAATTCGGGCCTTCTGCAGGAGTTCGGTCTGTCCAGGGCACAGAAAGCCGTTTGAGGGACCTCTGGGTTCAAGAAGTTTCAACGGTTCCCGTTTATCCCACTCCGAATGGATCGGAAGAACCTGGGGCTGCTTGGAAATGTTCCTTAACGCATCGACTTCCCAGCAGCAAACACTGATCCTTTTTCAATGTGACGTCTTCACTTTCGAGGCGCATCGTCCGGACACCTGCCTTTGCTCGCATGTGCATACGTCGCCCGTCTGCGAAGGGTTAAGGTGTTGCACGTACACACTGACCGGATGGTGACTTGATCCCGAAGGATGGGGTCAGGTCAATCCCCCCCTGGCCGAATAGTTTTAGCGTTATTTGTGGATTAGAAGGTCGGTATTTTAAAGTCTCCGGTTGACCGTAGAGGCTTGGGTATGGCGGGGGGTTGAGAAAAGTAAAAGAGTGCGACTCGTTTCGGGTGTTGTGTCACTCCGTTGTGAAACCTTGTGAAGTCCCCTAACGCGTTTAGAGGGTGCTTGGGTTTGGGTAGGGTGTGGTCGTTCTGCTGCGGCGTGAAAAGCCAGGAAGTTTCGACGCTAGTTTTAGGTTAGAATGCAAAGAATCTGTGACGATAGTCTGCGAATGCCACACTGGTGACTATTTTTTCGACAACGTGATGCAGGCAAGAACAGCTCGAAAAAACAGAATGCCTTGGAATGCCTTGGAAAACTCCCTGAAATCCCTGGAGAACCTCCAGAACACCTTGGAAGACCCCCACTCACCTTGAACAACCCTCAGCACACCTTATAGGAACCCCAGAACACCTTGACCGAAGACCTTGGAACCCCTCAGAACACCTTGGAACACCCCAGAACACCTTGCGATGCAGTCCGAGGGATTCGACCGGCTCAGTACACCAACTAGAAGAGCTTGTCAGCTCGCAGCAATCCACGTCTTCTCGTGCTCGAATTCGGCATTTGCGACCCTTGCAACCCATCACGGGTCAGCAACGCCAACCCCATGGAATTCAAGCGCCGCCCGGCACGGGCTCACAAACCCTGAGGCCCGCCTCGCCGCTTTACCGCAGAAAATCACGCTGGTGCATCGATATCGCATTCTGCGCGCGTGCTGCTGTCGGCGCTTCAATTCGGATCGAGGGTGAGAATGATCTTCAGCAGGTTGTCGGCGGCGTCGTGGATCTGTTTTTTGGAGTGGTCAGTTCACCGAGAGATCCGGACTTATATAGTCTCCGGGTGACCTTTATCGTAAAGGTTCCTTTAAAGGTAACGTATACTAGTGTGCGTATCGTATCTGCGGTAGTGACAGTGCGTGTGCGTGTGTCTTTTTTGTTCTTTTTTTCGAGTGAAAAAAATCGCTCGAACATCCGGGTTCTTAGTCGCCGGTTGGACCGCTGGGCCAAGAGCTGGGCGGGGGGGGAGATCTCAGCCTAGTGTTTAGGCAGAGCCCTGTTTACAGTCGTTAGGCAGAGCACAGTCTTTAGGCAGAGCACTGTTTGCGGTCTTTAGGCAGAGCACTGTTTGCAGTCGTTAGGCAGAGCACAGACATTAGGCAGAGCACTGTTTGCAGTCTTTAGGCAGAGCACTGTTTGCAGTCTTTAGGCAGAGCCCTGTTTACAGTCGTTAGGCAGAGCACTGTTTGCGGTCTTTAGGCAGAGCACTGTTTGCAGTCTTTAGGCAGAGCACTGTTTGCAGACCTTAGGCAGAGCACTGTGTGCAGTCTTTAGGCAGAGCACTGTTTGCGGTCTTTAGTCTACTTTTCGCCTCTAAAAATGTTATGCAGGTCACTGTTTGCAGTGGCCTCTAAAAAGTGTTTAGGCAGAGCACTGTTTGCGCCTCTTTTTGGAGCGCGCTCTCACTTCGTACTGCGGCCAGCCCAATCTGGGCTCTTTCGTAGCCGTTTCTAAAAGCAATGGAGCTCCTTGCTTCGCGACGAATTGAGAACTCAGATTTGCCGCGGCGCACGCTCGCACGAGAATCGGGGAAGATCTTGGTTTAATGTTTATTGAGCCGGTCCATCCCCTCTTGATAGACCGTGAAGACCGAAGAATACAGCACCGGGCAATTCGATGCAGGTTCTAGGGACTAGGGATGGACCTGATAGACCGTGGTGGACCGTGATTCACTGCAATAAACAGCGACAGGCACTTCGATGCAGGTTCAAAGAGATAGGGACGGACCGGCTCAGTTTAGGCAGAGCACTGTCTCTCATGCATGGTTGGTTGATGCTAGCATCAAGTCATCTTCGAGGAAAGGGGGAACGGAAAGAACTGCGGCTGTGCGTGTTGATGTGCGGACGAGCCCCTCCCGCGTTGATGATGTGACGACGAACCTTAACATTAAACGCGGGGGAAACCCGCCAGCGAGTCGACCGTTGGGCCCGCTCCTCTTTGCGCTTCATCCTCGTGCTGACGCGCGGGCTCCGGCTCCCGGGACCTCTGCTGGGCCTGCGTCGAGGCTCGAAGACCACTAAGTTCTCTCTTGTGTACAAATACGGCAGCGAACGCATACCTTCCTTTCCCCTGTATCCGACAGTCGGCAGGTCAGCGCCATGAGGAAGACCATGATGTCTTCCGTCGCTGGTATCTCGTTCGCCGCATCGTCGAGCTCAAAGAGCATGCGGAGCAGCTGGTCGAAGGAGTGGTGCATCTGCGTGACGCATCCGGCGCAAACGAAGGACTGGTGCTTCGTGCGCTCCAGCGCGGTGAGGATGTTGGTGTACGCGACCTTCGACGTGTCTTTGTTGAGGGGCAGATCGTGGCCTTCGAGGTCGTGCCGCATCAGGCCCTCGAAACCCTCGGACCGGTGGATGTCACACAGGTGCACGAACTTCTGCCCCACGGGCTCCGCCTGCGCCTGGGCCACCTGGTGGTGGAGCTGCCCGTTTTCGACCCGCAGGGCGTGCAGCTCGGCGGACATCGCGTCCGTCGTGTGCGCGTAGCCGCTGAACTCGTCGCGCTGGCGGCGGAAGTTCTCGCGCTCGGTCCGCGCCTCGGTCAGCTCCTGCTTGTACTCCACGATCTGCCGGTTCAGCTCCTCGACGTGGTCCTCCGAGCGCCGGTGGCGACTCTCGGCCGCCGTCAACTCGGCTTGCATGTTCGTGAACCTTGCCTCCGTCTGCCCGAGGCCGTGCTCGCTCTCCAGCAGCTTCCGCTCTCTGTCATGGAAGGTGGAAGTTCGTTTTGAGAATCCGGGATTTTAAAAGGTTCCCGGCTGACCTTCGCCGAATGAAGTGGCTATTTTGGAGATATGGGATAGGAAAGTCTCCTGGACTATGTAGTATCCCTTGGGGTACCAAACTCCACAATCTGTCGGTTCAGCTCTTCGACGTGTCGTTGTTGAGGCGAGGTGGCAAAAGGTCAAAGGGAAAGAGATTGTACGGCGCTTTGTTTTGTTCGTGCACAACCCGGAACTCGCCTGCTTCGGTAAGTTTCATGTAGTAGGCTGCCGACTACGAATTCGTCGTACAAACCATGCATTGTTAACATTGTTAACCCAAAGGTGAATTTCCCTTGTATCCCACCACTTCAAACTTGTTCTCTTATATCCCAATGGGATGGCCTTGCCCAAGGCAATTCCAATGGGATCGCCTTGCCCAAGGCAATCCAATGGGATGGCCTTGCCCAAGGCAATCCCAATGGGATGGCCTTGCCCGAGGCAATCCCAATGGGATGGCCTTGCCCAAGGCAATCCCAATGGGATATGGGGAACAAAATTTGAAGTGGTGTTGGGATATGAGGGAACTACACCTAAACCCAAAACATACGTTTCTTGCAGCTTCCGTTCCAGGAAGGTGGTGTCACGCGGGTTCTGCATGGCTTCGTTGCCGGTCTTGCCGGCGAGCTGCGTGCGCAGCCTGTTGACCATTTCGATGGCCTCGCTGTGCTTCCGGCACTGCTCCTCGAGCTTGCTGTGGTGCTTGTCGCGCACCTGGTGCAGCTGCTGCCTCCACTTCTCTTCCACCTCGACGCACTCGTGCTGCCATCGCTCCTTTTCGAGCTTCAGCTCCTGCGCTTGCGCCGTCACGTTGCTCAACTCCATGCGAAGCTGTTATAGTAGTGGGGTTGCATGAAGACACTGCAGGAGGCTGGGGCCTAGTGTAGCATGCAGGGTCGAAACCTTGTGTCTTTTTGGAAATGGCAAAAAAAAAATTCCGGGAAAAAATTGGGTTTTTTGAATTTTAAAATTTTGGAACAAACTCTGCGGTAATTTTTGAGGAAGTTGAGCAAAAAAAAAAAAAATGGGGGTCATCGGGCCCCGCGGGAGCGTTTTAAAAAAGACACAAGGTTTTTGACCCTGCATGGTAGACCAATCCCACCACGCGACACGATTCCATCTTTGATTGATACGTTCTCGATGGACTGTTGGGTTAAGAGGCCCCCTTTGACTACCAGTAGCCTCGCTTGTTTTTTTTGTGGTGTTGGCCACGATGGGCGGTGACAATCACACACGTGCCCAGTACCACCGTGTTGGTTTTTGTCGCCGTCGCTTGTCTCGCCACAGAACAGACAATTGATGGCCCTTCAGGATTTTCCGCTTTTGTGATTTCGACGATCCCGGGAGGCGTGCAGCGTTTGTTTTGTGAAGTTCGGCTGGGTGCATGTTGAGCTTTGGGTTCTGTAAAGTGCAAGTGCCGTTGAGCTGGGGTTGCCATGTAGCCCGTATCGGTCTAAGTCCTGTACCGTAAGTGGGGAGGGGCCGTTGTGCTTGGTGCTGGTTTTGAGGGATGAGGAAAAACAAGAAATTTTGCGGTGGTCCGTTGGTATGGTAGTTTGTGCTACATCCATTCTTTTGCACTCGTTCTCTTCTCTACTCACTACGAGTGGGGACAGGCGCCTCAAAACCAGCACCAATAACAACGGCCCCTCCCCCACTCGTGGTGTCGGTCGCAGGACTCTTTTTTGGCTAGCAAAAAAAAAACGAGAGTAAAAGGGTGAAAGAGTACATACAGTAGTGAGTAGAGAAGAGAACGAGTGTAAAATAACGGAGGTAGCGCAGACCTACCGCCAACAAAATTTACACTCGTTCTCTTCTCTTCTCACTACGGTACGTCTTTTTCTCACTTTGGCTAGCCAAAAAAAGGCTCCTGTGACCGACACCACGAACACATTCGCACGAGTGGGGAGGGGCGGGGTGTACCTTGTGCAGTTCCGGTTCGAGGATGGCTTTGTCGCGGCAGGCGGCTTCGAGTTCGCGGTTCGTCGTGTCGAGGCTGCGTTCGCGGACGGCGAGGCGCTGCTCGCGGGCTTCGAGCTCGGCCTGCCGGGTTCGCAGCTGCTCCTGGACCTGGTCGCGCTCCCGCTTGCGCTCTTCGCGGTCGCGCGTGCGCTGATCTTCGCGGGCCTCGCGCAGCTGCTTCCACTCGGTCTCGACGGCGGACTTCTCGATTTCGACCCGCCGCCGCTCGGCTTCGACCTGCTGCGTGGCGTGCGCGACCTTGTACTCCATGTCCCTGCGCTCCTCCATCACCCGTTCGGTCAGCTGCACCTTCTCGTCGGACAGCTGCTGCCGCCAGTTCTTCCAGTCGCCGAAGAGTTCGACCTGCTTCGCGCGGAGCTCTGACTTCAACGCTTCGACCGACTGCAGGTGGCGCTCGATCTCTTGCTGGAGGGACCGCGCCTCCTCCTCCCGCTGCGTCTGGATGTCACGGACACGGCTCGAGAGGTCGTCTCGCTCGCGGGAGAGCCGGGACAACTCAGCCGTGCGGGCCGCTAAATCATGCTCCCGGCGAGCGTTGACCTCGTTCTGCTGGGTTTGCTCGAGCTCGTGCTGCCTCAGGAGCTCTTCGAGCTCGTTGGCGTGGTCCCGGCGGAGGCCCTCGAGGCTGCGCCGCTCACGGACGAGCTCCTCGCTGAGGACGTCCTTGTCCATCAGCAGCACGTTGCGCTCGCGCTGCCAGGCGAGCTTTTCGCGCTCGAGGTTGACGCGCTCCGTCTCGAACTGCTGCAGCTGCGTGCGCCCCACGCGGACCTGCTCCTGCAGGGCGGCAACCACCGGGCGGGTCTCGTGGAGCTCGGCGTCAAGCTGCCTGCGTTGCTCCTCGGCCTGCGTGCAGGGGTTGGCGGTATTATGGGGCTGGCCGTTTACAGCGATATTTGTGGATTAGAAGGTCGGTAGTATAAAGTCTCCGTTGACCGTAGAGGCTTCGGGGTTGAGTGTGTCACTCCGTTGTGAAACCTTGTGAAGTCCCCTAACGCGTTTATAATACACGTAATACCATCCTAAATTTACAACAATGCCTGTTGGCATGTAGTTATTGGGCACCCCTATATAATAGGGGGGATACAATGGAAATTTACCTCCAAATAATGATACATGACAACAACAACGATACCTGCGTGCCAGCCTTCGCGTGGTCCACGAGTGCGTCGATCTTCGCCTTGAGGTTCTCGATGAGGGTCATCTGCTGCGCAATGACCGCGGCGGACTGCGCGTTCTGGTCGCGCTCCGCGTCGACCTCGCGCTGCATCTGCAGCTGCAGCTCCTGCTTCTCGATCTCGAGCCGCGTCTTCACCAGCTCCAGCTCGCTCCTCCTGTCCGCCTCCTCCCGCGTGCTGCCGCGCCGGCCGCGCGCGCCCTCCTCGACGCCCGACGGCACCGTGTGCCGCGGCGTCGGCGCGAACGCCGACGGAAACGCGTGGTGAGAGTGGGCCGGGCTCCTGCCCCCGCTGACGGCGCGGGTGTGCTCAGAGTGCACTGACGCGTTGCCGTCGGGGGCCTCCGCTGGGTGCCCAGTGCGGAACTGCGCCGGTGGCGGCCACGCCGCCGAGGCGTGGGGTTGCCACGGCGGGTTGCTGGCCGGATCGTACGACGGGTGCTGGTAGTGGTGGTGGTGGTGGGGCGGCGGGTAGCCGTAGGACGCGGGTGGGTACCCGGGGTTGTGGTGGTGGTGGTAGTGGTGGTGAGGCGGCGGCTGCGACGGGTCGAGCGCGGGGCTTTTGCGGGCCTCGTCGCCGGGGCTGACGGTGACCCAAGCCTCGTGGTACCGCTGCCGGTACGAGGGTCGCTTGGGGCTCACGTCGCGCTCCTTCGACGGCATGCCATCGTGCTGTGCATCCCACGACATCAGCGCATCTACGGTAGACCCCGCTCACACACACACGCCCCTCCCCTTCTTGCTGCCAGGGTTCCGAAAGGGAGCCTCCCTTCTCCACCCCTTCCCCACCTCCTGTTATTTCCGGTGGGTGTGTCTGCTCTTCGTATTGTCTGACGAGTACTGCCTTAAAGAAACGTGAAAACGGGGGTTTGCCTGGAGGCAAGGAAGGGGGGTTGAGTAGTGGTGTCACCTGAGGAGGGTAGTCTCAGGTGACACCACTGTATTCACATATGATAAAGCTGTTCAGCACTGGGAACTTTTAAGTACACGGACCACACGGAGCAGCATGCACTATAAAGCCGTTTAGCACTGGGAACTTTTAAGTACATGGGCCACACGGATCAGCATGCACTATAAAGCCGTTAAGCAGCGGGGCTATTCCGGGCCTCCGGAAGCGGGTGACGAACAACCTTCGATTGTCCGTCCGGCTCTGTCGGTTCCGCATCGAAAGCTGCTTCTATCCGGAATGTGGCGCGGGGACACAGCTGGCGTCGAGGTCAGTCTCCTGGAATGGGGTATCCAGCCCACCAGCTCGCGACCCGGAGGCAAGGAGGACAAGGAAAGCGGTGGAAAGGCAAAAAGAACAAGGTTCTCCAAACGAGCCAAGAATGACGGAGTGGGCGCCGCTATCTGGCGCCGCTATCTGGCGCCGCTATCTGGCGCCGCTATCTGGCGCCGCTATCTGGCGCCGCTATCTGGCGCCGCTATCTGGCGCCGCTATCTGGCGCCGCTATCTGGCGCCGCTATCTGGCGCCGCTATCTGGCGCCGCTATCTGGCGCCGCTATCTGGCGCCGCTATCTGGCGCCGCTATCTGGCGCCGCTATCTGGCGCCGCTATCTGGCGCCGCTATCTGGCGCCGCTATCTGGCGCCGCTATCTGGCGCCGCTATCTGGCGCCGCTATCTGGCGCCGCTATCTGGCGCCGCTATCTGGCGCCGCTATCTGGCGCCGCTATCTGGCGCCGCTATCTGGCGCCGCTATCTGGCGCCGCTATCTGGCGCCGCTATCTGGCGCCGCTATCTGGCGCCGCTATCTGGCGCCGCTCTCTGGCGCCGCTATCTGGCGCCGCTATCTGGCGCCGCTATCTGGCGCCGCTATCTGGCGCCGCTATCTGGCGCCGCTCTCGCCAGGAAATGCGGCGTTTTCTTTTTTCTTTTTGATACACCGAGGGGCGGGGCTGCGAACAGCGGAGCCTGAACGTAGAGTCGGAAACGCGTCACCTTTTTTTGTTGCCAGGGCCTTTGCTATGCTTTTGCTATGGTTTAATCGGAAGGGGCTGTGGTGAACATGTGCGCTTCAAACCTAAAACACCTGTTCTAGGGTGATACGCTCTCGTTCCATCTTTCTAGGACACCTCTGTAGGGAAATGCTCGACGTAGCTGCTTTGACTCCGAACGGAAGGGAGGAAATATAGGGGTGGAGGGAAAACCTCCGCTTACACCACCGTGTTTTTTTCGGAACGGACGTGGGGTAAACCCACGTCCGTTCGACACGAGTTCGGTAGTTACAGTTGGGATCCCTTGGTTCTTTGCCTGGCAGCTTCGCGAGAATTTTCTTTCAAGCGGGCGCCTAGTAATGTATACACGCCTAACGCCTCTCCACCTCCCTTGGAACCTGAAGGGAGGGATAAAATAGCCAGAGTGTGCGGGGGCCCCCGAAAAGAATAGAGGGTGCAACGAGCAGTGGCCGAAGGACGCTTTGAGACGGGAACAATTTTTTGCAGGTTAGGGATCAAGGTGTACCGCGCTTTGGCGCAGAAGGGGTGCTTTTTTCTTGAAAGGCTTGCAGGAAACACTCGGGATTGCCACCGATTCGCAGTTCGCGGTTGTTTTGACAACCGCAGGAATGTTCTCGTTTGAGGAAAAGCACCTTCAACAAGTGTTTTTTTTTTTTTGTTGCGGAAAGAACAGACGATAAGAGCGGGGGAAGGAAATTGATCATTCGAAGGTAATACTCGCATATCCACAGTGACCCCCCGCGCCTGTATATGCACACAGCACAGCGAGGCGTTCGGCTTCGAAGTACGGAAAGTGCACCTCCCATAGCTCGATCAGTCGGCAGGGCTATGTGGTAGTGGTGTGTGTGTGGACTTCCTGCGACGCGAGCCGCTTAGCTATACCTACGTCGTGTGGAGCCATGGAGGTCTGCTAGAAAGACTTGTTCGCAGAAGAACACGTCTGACGTGTGCTCATGATGATTGACAGTCAGGACTGCGGGTCATGTACTGGCAGGCTCTGGGTCGTGACTGCTCTCCTGAAAAGTGACACGGCGGACTTGTGGCTGTTAAGGCATGCGCATGTAAAACTTGCGAAAGATCTAGCAAACGGGCGTGGTAAGGTTTCGCGGGGGGTCTTGAGTTCTGACGGCGGACCGACGCCTGCCTTGGACAATGGGTCATGTGGCAGTTATAATTTGTCGACTGATAACGCATGCATCTGAGCGCTTTCTGCAATCAGAAAGTGTGCCGGCGACGCAGTTAAGTTGGGGGAAGGCGATGGTTGAAAAAGAGACGTGGCTCCTTCGTGCGCACAGCCGAAAAAAGAAGCCTGCCTTAGTCCAGGGCACTTGCCTCTGGGATCGGCCTCAAACTATGAGCCAGTTTTTGTATTCTCTAGTAATCCAGACCTGTATATTGGAAAATATCACCAGCCAGCTTGCCGGGGAACCTAAGCTCCCACAACTGCGGTTCGGGATACCAAACAGTTGAGAGTAGTTATTGCGTTTTAGTCTTACTCGCAGCTGTTGATATTGGTACTCTCACTCAACCACAAGCGTGGGAGGCTTGGGGCCCCAGCAGCTGGGTGGGGACTGGCTGCTGATACTTCCAAATTAGGTCCGCACAGAGGTAGCTCGGGTGCTACAGACGGCAGGTACGGCTTGCACAACTGCAGCGTCAGTTTAGAAATTGTTGGACGCTATACCAAGCTGTCTTGACTGGTTGGCGGTGCATTGCATCGTCGCGTGAGCACGCTTGTGTTTCTGCGGCCGCGGTACATCAGCTTCACGACTGGCTCGGGTTTGCAACAATGCAATTATGTTGGCAATACAGCCTCCAGCGAGCTCAGGCTGCGTGTTCCATCGGCTTCGTGACTAGCTTGGGACCGCTGTCTGTGATCTCGATGGTCGTGACGAACTGCTCCGGAACTGGCTTTTCGATCGGATCCTCGCCACCCTGTTATTTAGAGTGCGAGTTCACTTAGAGAGATCCGGGGTTTTATAGTCTCCGGGTGTTCGCTGTCGTAAAGGTTCCTTTAAGGTATCGGATGTTAGTGTGCGTATCGTATCTGCGGTAGTGGCAGACGTTGTGCTTGTGCGTGTGTCTCTGTTGCCTATTGCCGACTATTCGACTTATTTTAGGGCGCGCTCTCGTTTCCTTGACTTATTTGTGTATAACGTGTACGATGTGGTACACATTAGCATGCAAACGACTCCCCACCAAAGCTACAAGCACCCCTGTTGTTTGTGGTTTTCTTCGTTCATTTGTTTGTGCGCACGTCTTATTTGACCGGCATAACACGCTGGTAACGTCTCTTTTCAATGATGGCAATGTTACCATAAAAAAGCGATAAACTAAACCTCTTCATTCTGCGACAACGTGCGGGAACGAGCGTTGGAAACTCGTCAGAACAAGGCGAATACACTCGCGCGCACAAACATAACGTGGACGTCTTCTTCCAATTGACACTTTTCCGATGGCATTACAGGAACTCCGCCGTTCAAAGATTCTGCGACCCCGCAGCTTTCCTCAGGCGTTTCGCGTGGCGCCTTCTCACCCCGC
The DNA here is from genome assembly GCA_030068145.1 of Diplonema papillatum. NCBI lineage: Eukaryota > Euglenozoa > Diplonemea > Diplonemida > Diplonemidae > Diplonema > Diplonema papillatum. Next base: position 60,631 of record JAPJBO010001009.1, read on the forward strand.
GCGCAAGCACATGGCGGCAGGCGCTCGGATGCCGAATGGAACTTCGGGTTCTGCAGCTATCGGGACCTTGACGAGAACTACGTTTTCCTTGCGGGCAGGGGGTATGTGTTCATTGCGACCGTTTCCCTGTGTAGGGGGCCTGGGCAGCAGCTTGATGATTCGAGGCAATGGCGTGGAGCACTATGAACAAGGGAATTGAGGGAGTGACCCAGTTACTAGATGGTGCGATAGGTCGATTGGTCCATTCCCAGCTTTGACGAGCGATTTGCATCGTCAACGCCGCAACGGACTCTCGCCAGGGTTTTCCTCACTGTACTTCACTGCCTTTTGATTGGCACATCTGAACAGTTTTGAGACTGGGATGCGTCAATGAAACCGGAAGCTAAAAACAGACCTCTGCGTCGGGAAAAGTGACGTTGACACAAGTGGACGCGCAGCTAGTGATCTCGACGTTCCTGCTCTGGTCGCTGGCGTACAGAGTGACCTCGTCGCACCGGTCGACGATGAAGGAAGGCAGGTTGCCGCAGGCCTGGACCTGGATCTTCACGGCTTTAGACATTTCCACGCCGGAGACGACGTCTTTGTGGAGCATCAAGTCGACGTTTTTGCACTCCGACAAGATGATCATGTTCACCTTTTCGGGCACCTCTAAGAAGTAGTTTTCGCATTCGCTGACGTACAGGCAGTGCGTCATGTTCGCGTCCGCGAGAACGTCGTGCTTCTTTACGCTCCGCGTACCGGCCTGATTCTCAATCTTCCACTGCTTGCCTTCAAGAACAAGCTTGGCGGGCTTCGGAGCCTGCTGCGATTGCGGTCGCTGCTTTCGCTCTAGCTCCTCTTGGCGCAGCGCCTTTCTGCGCTCGAGCTCTGCGAAGTCAGTAGCCTTTCCGACTTCTTCCTGTCGTGGTATGTTCAAGAACTTGGTAAGAATCCACATTTTCTCAATCAGACCTCCTCTTTTTTCTTAAGAATTCGTCTTCTTGTTGCGTTAGTCGTATGGTCCTTTGACAGAGTGAGCCGATGCGGCTGAGTCACGCATGCTCTTGACAGACGCTAGCGTCCGACATTTCGCACGCACGTCGCAGTCGTTGGGTGGTATTGACAAGGGGTTTCATCGGACACTCGGATGAGCTTCGTTACTTCACCGCCGCAGGTTCCCCCCTGCCCTGGGAGGTCTGCTTGGCTGCCTTCGGTTTGCGCCTCCGTGTTGGTGTTGTTGCTTCGCTTTTGGACTCCTTCTTCGGCTTGGGACGGTCCCAACGTCCTGATCTGCTCTTGGCGCCCGTCTTGCGCTCTTTCTGCGCTGCTCGTCTCTCCTGCTTGACTTCGTGTTTCCATCGGGACTGCTTGCGCTTCTTGTTGCGTTAGTGGGGAGTCATTTGCATGCAAATGAGTACCACATTATGCATAAGAATTCACATCTTGAAAAAGACTCACAAACCGTTTGTGTGTCAAACGTGGAAAAAAAACGCCCTTCAGTCTGCTCTGCAGACACACCGGCATCTCCCACGCACCCGCATCTGCCACACATAACCTCACTGGTGTGCGAGGCGTCGCACGTCGGTAGAACGCACTGTTCCTCCATCGGTTCATCTGTCCATCCACCTGTTACCTCACGGTCGCGAGCAGGGATTTCCGAAATATTTGTCGTACAAGATCGCAGATCTTAGAAGATTGCTGTATCCGACGAATACCTAACAACGAGTACAAGGATAATACCCCCGTCGCTATCCACGACGATTGTGACAAAGATTCGGATCTTGGTTCACATCTGCAACAGGAAGCTAATCCCGTGCGTTACGCAGTACGAGAATCTTCTCAAAAGACGTTCGCCTACCCACGCAGTCGTGTGCGACGGTAGTAAAGATTCTCCCGTTACTGAACGCTATGTTGACAGGCGTGGTGGGTAAAAGGTCGTAGGGGTCCGGGCAGACGGGCCGCTGGGCAAGGCACCGGCGCGGGGCAGCCATGTAGGGCTGGGCCCAGTGGGCTGGGAGCAGGATCGAGGCTGAACTGGGGTCAGGCATTCCGCGCGCATACAGCCTTCCGGTGGGGATCGCGTACGAAAAATAACTCAATAATACATCCTCCTCCAACTGCGTTCGCTGGCTTCGTCTGCTGCTTCGTCTTCACCGTCGCGTGATGCGAAAATCGAAGGCAGAAAGGTCAGGCAGTGATCCTGGTGTGTGCAAAATGCTGAGCCGCAAGAAATTCAAAAGAAATGCGTAGTTTTGTTGTTCTTGTTGTTGTGAAAAAAAAGTTGCTCTAACCATCCACTCCGACAACGGTTCTGTGCAATCATACCTTGTCCCTGTTTTTGTGCCGCTTTTCCGAATCCGATACCTTCCGTAGACCTTTCGAGATGTCGACACCTGACAGGTTGTGAAGGTGGTAAAGCCCTTGAACCCGTGGCCCTTGCATCATATGGCGAGAAACTGAACTCGGTGGCAGAAGATTCGAGGTTTTCAGAAGGAAGCCTGGTGGGAATAAACGCAAATGTCGTGCAAACCTTTCGCGATGTCGGCGAAGAGGGCTGCTCGCTGTGCCGCTGCTTTGGCCGCATCGTCCGTGGCTTTCTGTTTGGATTTGAAGGACTCGACGAAATCCGAAGACGACGGTTTGTACAGCGCGTGAGCAATATGAACCAGAAGGTGGTATGGTCTCGTGGACAAGGGGGCGATAAAGGCTGGCAGGTCCGGGTCGGTGCGTTCTCGCTGCGAATCGTCCTTCAGGATGCAAACTCGAAGGCGGACCTCCTTTTATCTATAGAGTTAACCACTTAAGGACGGAGGGGAGGTGGATTAATTTGGGGAAAGAGGGGGCTTCATGGCAAGCCTCAGGTATCCGTCGAGAGCTCGGAGCAGGATTTCTGCCCGATGAAGGACGCATTCCAAAGATTTGTGTCAAATATTTTCAATAAAGCAAACGGCGACCACTTTCGAACATTCTTTAGTCTTTTCACCCGCGCGAACTTTCTTGAATTAACTACCACTACGGTGGCAGTTCGGCCTACGTGGTTAAAGTGTGTAATGATGCCTACATCCCCCACACTACCCGACTCCCAGCCTCAATGGTCAACCGGAGACCCTATAACACCGAACCTCTAAACCACAATAAACGCTAGAAATTCCGAGATTGCAGGGTCTCCGGAAAACCGTTGTGAAATGGGTCCTCTTAGAGCCAGCAAGGGCCATGTGGGGGTGCGGGTTGCTTCTTTTGGAGTGTACACTTTCTTCAGTCGCCTTGTCAGGTCGTATGGAGAATGCGAGAACGCGGCAGTCGGCCGCAGACGATTTGCATTTGTGGTTCTGAAAACGCCTGCTTTGGACACGCTGGTTTGTTCACAGTAACATCGGTGGTCGACCCGTATGCGTACGAAGAGATTACTGCGCAAGGCACCATTACCACCGTTCATAGAAAGGCCGCATACGCTTTTTCCGAGAAGGTTGTCGAAGAACGCCGGTGGCGGTGGTGGTGGCGGAGGTGGTGGAATCCCTGCCTTTTTTGGTCCGGCGGCTCCGGTCAAGGTATCGGCATCGGAACTACTTTCAAGCCATTCTGCGAGGTGCTCGTAGATGTTCTCGGGTCGAGCATCCATAAGAACTTCGGCCATTTCGTTCATCAGGTCAGGAATGTTTTTTGCGACCAGGTATTGTTGCAGCGGCTCTTCCATTTTTAGCATTGTTCAAGATGTCCAACTATCCACGGGTAACCTGTGCAAAAGTGTGAAATGTTTGACGTTTCCAGGACTTCAAACGCGCATGCGATGGCGCGCGAGAATACTCTGGACCTGCAAATAGTTGACAAGAAGAACAAAGCCTCCTGGAGCGCTAGGGCTTCCAGGAGGGGAGGACCCCCTTTCCTACACGGTGGGCTCCAGCACCGGGTGGGGGAGTAAACTATGCGGACCGTTTTGCGGGTGTGGCACACCCGCAAATCCGGTGTGCAATCCGGTCGAATCCAGTGTGATCACCTGTTTTTGCAGGTGTCCACTGAATTTCACACGGGTTTGCGGGTGTGGCACATTGGATTTGCGGGTGTGGCACACTGGATTGGCGGGTGTGGCACACTGGATTTGCGGGTGTAGCACACTGGATTTGCGGGTGTGGACACACTGGATTTGCGGGTGTCACACCGGATTTCACACTGGATTTGCGGGTGTGGCACACTGGATTTACGGGTGGGGCACACTGGATTTGCGGGTGGGGCACACTGGATTTGCGGGTGTGGACACACTGGATTTGCGGGTGTCACACCGGATTTCACACTGGATTTGCGGGTGTGGCAAACTGGATTTACGGGTGGGGCACACTGGATTTGCGGGTGGGGCACACTGGATTTGCGGGTGTGGCACATTGGATTTGCGGGTGGGGCACACTGGATTTGCGGGTGTACCCACACCCGACACTTGACCGCACAGTTAACTCCCGCACCCGGTGCTGGAATACACCGTGTATATTGGGCATGACCCCTTTTCTCGAACTGGGGGGTCGGCGACGCGCAAGAGCGTTGAAGGCCGCAAAGCAGGGCGTCGGAAAGACGGGTCAGATGCGTACAGAAGACTGAACTCGACCGCAATACGAACAAGAACGCATCTTACTACGAGGCTAGTGTTCGGCAGCAAGAAGGGTGGCCAGATTCGGCTCACCGAGAGGCCGAAGCACGATGCTTGAGAGAGTATTTACACGCAGCCCATGCAAGTCCTTTGAGGTGGTGGTGCTTGCGTGGGCTGGACGACAAACGGGTCGACGACTCGCGGTGCTGAGGTAAGTTCATCTGGTGCGCACGTCGACTCACTTTTCCCGGGTAACGATGCAGCTATTTTTTGAAAAAGCGTCTGGACATTGAAGCCTGACTTTGCCGACGTCTCCGTGTATTGGCATTGCAACGACTCGGCCTTTGCAGTCGCGTCCTCCATCGAGACGACACGCTCCTCTTGACGGTCGACCTTGTTCCCCACCAGGTACAGCATGATGTCTTCCCGTTCGCTTTTGACATCGTCAACCCAAGCGTTGATGCTGTCGAAACTGGTGGCATTGGTGACATCAAAAACGAGAACGGCAACCTTCGAGTCCCTTATGTACGATGGAATCAGCGCCTTGAAGCGTTCTTGGCCGGCTGTGTCCCACAACTGCAGACGTGTGATTTTGTCCCCAACCTTCACACAACGACTTAGGAAGTCAATGCCGATTGTGCTTTGGTAACCCGTGTCAAAGGTGTCGTACATGAATCGGTTGATGAGGCTCGTTTTTCCAGCATACGAGTCACCCAGAAAAACAACCTTGTGCTTCGAAAACGGTGTCTTTCCTGCGTCGGAGGAGGGGACGACGTTTTCACTCGTGATCACATTCATTGAAGGTATTGTGTGAGTGCGAGTTCTGTTCTACCTAGTTGAGTGGTGGCATGCAAGGTTTGGCCTTCTGTCGTGTCCTCGAAGGAGTATTTAGTGGGATGCTGTGAAGCGATGCTGACTAAGGGTGAATAAGAAATGTGGTAAATGATTTCTGCTACTGAAGGATCCGGGAGTAAGCCGTGCACGTTGCGGCACTCCTACAACCGTGTCTGAGCAATCAGTTAACACTCGCCCTGATTGTGACTGCGACTCGCTAGGCAGCACTGACTTGTCTTATTTTTACGGTGGCAATCTGCGAAGTAAACTCCGCAGAGCACAGTGGACATGGGGTTGAAGTACCAAAAGGAAAAAAAAGTTGCGACGAAGTATTCCTGCGTGCTGAGGGCAGCAAGTCGCGTTACACGAAGTACCCTACTGGAAATGGGGGGATTGCAAGAACGTGCTTAGAATGGGTATGTGCTCAAGACCGCACTGGTCCCGTCTGCGCCGTGTTTCGGTCCTTTAAGCCACCGACACATAAGGCGGACCATCATCAGCGCGGAACCTGAGTGTCTGCAGACAGGACTGCGGTGTGAGTCTGGTTTCCAGGAGGCGGGGAGGGGGTTTTTCCTTTATAAACGATAGCTCGCAAGGAGACCAGGGTACAAGCTTCGTTTCTCTTTCAGATTCTCATATTCCGTCCCTGATGCTAATTTTCTGAACTTCCATAAACCCTCCTTCAGAACCCCTGCAAAACGGTCCCGACCCTCCGAAAACCGGCGAAAACGGCACCGAAACGACACGCACGGTGGACCGGTCATTGACCGGTAGGGTACTGGTCATTGACCGCACCCATGCGGACATTGACCGCAACATTGCGGTCAATAACCGGTACTTATGACAGTTTGCAAGGTAAAATAGGCAGCAAAGTGTACCCATGCAAGGCCTAATTCTCGAAGTACGCACTTACAACTATATGTACCCCCAGAGCGGTAAAGTACCACAGCAGCCAGTCCGATTTGAATGATACTAGAAAGCTGCAAAGAAAAGGTATGGTCGAAGCTGGCAGGGGGCGGTGAAAATGGCGAGGGGTTTGCTCCGCAGAAAATGCGTGCAACGTCAGCCTATGCGAAGGGGCCGCATCTTGAAGGACCCAAAACTTGGACCCAAATGGTGCCAAAAGCGGGAACCAAATTGAGAACCCAAAACTTGAACCTAAACCCTAAGCTCGGATCCAGAAGTCACACTGAGCCAATTCACCTACCCCCTGATCGAGTGTAATCGAGCGTAATCGAGTGTAATCGAGTGTAATCGAGTGTAATCGAGCGTAATAGAGTGTAGTAGAGTGTAGTAGAGCGTTATAGAGTGTGATCGAGATTGACACTAGTATTTTGGGTTCGACCACTGGTGGACCCCTGACTGGCCCATGGGCGACCATGTTGACCACTGTCTGGCCCAAGACGTGCCAAGCATAAGCATACGAGGGACGGAAACCGCAGGCAAGTGGGCGATGTGCATATGAGACCGGAAGCTCTCGAGATGAAGATGTTCTAAATCATGGCAGCAAGCACGGGGACTGCAGGCGGGTTGGTGGCGAAAAGGGACAGAAAGATCTTCGAGCGACTGTGAGCAGCCTAGCAAGACGGGATGATGAATGATGAAGAAGCGCTAAGTGATCGCAAAGGTCCTTGTCTGGCGACCGACCTTCCTTGAAAGGAAGGTCGGTAGCCAGACATTTTTGTCAGCAAGGTGCAGGCGATGCACGGGCTCCATGATGACCTCGTCAACGGCCCCACAGGCGTACACTCACTAGCCGTCGTGAAGAGGCCTCTGTCTGTAACCATCTTTTTCATCCTTGGGAGCAGTGCATCGCCAGGGAGATCGAACCCCAAGGCAAGGAGCGACTCTTGCAGCTTCTGAAAGTAATCCAGCACGTACTGGAGATACTTGGTTGTCGTTGCTGGATCCTTCTGCCGCACAAGTGCTGCAAACACAAGCCGCATCCTCCATCTCTGCTCCATCGTGTCCAGGTACGAGAACGTCAGGCAGAGGATATCTTTGCTCCCCGGAAGCTCTCCTGCATCCCCGGCAATGACGAAGTCACCACCCCCAAGCCGGAGCAGAAACTCCATGTCACCGAGGACAAGGTGCCTACCGAGCGCTCGGCGAACACCCTATCGCCTGGAACTGGCCCGCACGGAATGCCTAAAGGCTCAAGTACTAACTGCGCTAAATTTAATATATGCGAGCTATTGTGGTACTCATTTGCATGCAAATGACTCCCCACTGACGCAACAAGAAGACGCCGATGCTCTATCGAATCACGCGATGGATGAGGTTCAGAGACGAGCGACAGCCGAGTATCGGGACTCGGCGACCGCGAAATCGTACGCGATGAAGAGCGCGATGCGACGGCTGACGAGTATCGTGCAGACGCCGATTCACCCGGCGCTTGAGATGCAAGTCAACGTCCTGACGTCTCTCGGAGGCGGGAACATGGCCGGACTCAACAAGAGACCACAAATAGCAAACCAGCAGGCGTTTGAAGCTGTGATGCGCGCCTACGAAGCCGCCGCACGAGAGCAGACGGCGAAGTAGGCCGGCGACAAGGTGCGAGCCGTACCGCAGGCTGGGCTCCGCAAAGCTGCAACACTGAATGGCAGTTTTCGACCGCAGACGCATTACCCGTCGGGATGGGAGCGCAAGCAGGCTCGATGGAATCACGAAGTCAAGCAGGAGAGACGAACTGCGCAGACTGAGCGCAAGACGTGCACCAAGGGCAGACCAGGACGTTGGGACCGTGCGAAGTCGAAGAAGGAGTCCAAAAGCGAAGCAACAACACCAACGCGGAAACGCAACTCGAAGGCAGCCAAGCGGGCCTCCAGTGAAGTAACGAAGCTCATCCGAGTGTCCGATGAAACCCCTTGTCAATACCACCCAACGACTGCGACGCGCGTGCGAAATGTCGGACGCTAGCGTCTGTCAAGAGCATGCGTGACTCAGCCGTGTTTTAAAGGTGAGATGAGAGGCACCGGCTCACTCTGTCAAAGGACTATACTAACGCAACAAGAAGACGAGCTAATGCGAGATAGTGGTACCCGAGCCCGTACGCACTCGACAACCTGCTTCCGTGAGTCAGCCCGAGCTTCCTGGTCTCCAGCTACACTGCCTGTCGCGGTCATTTTTTCAGACTAATATTCTTGTTTTTATTCCAATTTCAATATCCTGTCATCAGCACCTTTTTAGCCCCGGAAGAAGGTGCGTTAGTGGGCCCGTTGAACCGGCCTATCAAGATTGGCTGAGTGTCACGCCTTTAATCAATTACTGCAGTACCCCCCCAATTCACCCAAATGTTGATCGAGTGTAATCGAGCGTAATCGAGCGTAATCGAGTGTAATCGAGTGTGATCGACGCGTAATCGAGCTAAAGTCACTTTCAGGGGGGCTAGGTGAATTGGCTCACACACTGACTAATGGATACGGGTAGCTGATTCGGACTCTCATCATTCAGGTGAACGCGGGATGCGAACGGAATGCGTCGCTGCGCCTGCAGTGTGTCACTACATCGTCGCTGCGGCAGTGCTGCAAGGCGGACACCGCCGCGGTGAGTGGAGAGCTTCGGAATGCGTGCTCGTCAAGTGCGCGGAACACGCGAAGCGTGCGGCCACTACGAAGGTGACATTGGGATGATTTGGCCCGGAATTTTGGATGAATGTTGACAACAACTGCCATTTTCTTTCAGTCTTGGCCGGCGACGTGGTTCAGCAGAATTTCAGCCAGAAACGGCGTAGCAGCTGGCCCAAATGCTGGCCCTAAAACTCGTCAACCTCATCTGAACTTCTGACAGACTGAAGGTGTCCACCTGGCCACAAAGGTAGCCACAAGGTTGTGGCTACTTTGTGGTCAAATGGGCCACAATGTGGCTGACAGCTATGCCCGGTGACAGCTTGTCCATCGTCCAAAATGTGGATGTCACCGTCACAACGCAGAGGAAGGTCTGAAGGTCGTGAGTTCGAGTCCTGCATGTGACACTTTTTCGGGTTCAAAAAAAGCCAATCCCGCAAGTGACACTTTTTGAGGCACCGAATGGGCAAATCTAAGAAAACCGTGCTGTAATGGGCACTCGAAAACACCGAATGGGCAAATCTAAGGAAGACCGTGCTGTAATGGGCAAATCTAACAAAACCGTGCTGTAATGGGCACCAGCCCCACACACGACCCCGAAAACCAACAAATTCCAAACCCCATTTTCGACTGGAAAAGTGTCCTCGGCCGCGGGCCTCCAGACCTGAAATCTAGATGCAAATAGCCCTTTTCAATCACGGGGCAAAAAAAAACCGGAGCATTGACTACTTACTAAAATCTCACGATAAAAAAGTGCCCCCGGGCTTCGCCCCCGACCCCCTAAAAAGTGGGGTTGGTAGACCTACTATCCAGGGGGACCTATTACCCTAGGATAATAGGTCGACTGGTTTCGGAGATAAATTTAACTTTTAATTTTTCAGCGGCGAGTAAAGTTTTTATGGAAGTGGGCCTATCCACCTGCTGTGAGTGTAACACCAGCATACCAAGTGAGAAGAACAGCATAGAATGTGAATGTTGCCAACAAGCAAAAAGAAAGAGAGTGAAAACAAGAAAAAAGAGCTGTTAAAACGGAAAAGAGGCTGATCAGGTGTAGTGTTTTGTGAACCAGCACACTCGGCCACCCTGTGGGTGCGCTTTGCTTTGCTGGCGGCGCCGGCTGGTGTGGACTAGTTTCTGTTGTCTCAGTGCACTCAGCATTGGTCGGACCCGGTGCAGGTGCAACTGGTGCAGATACGGCTGGTATGTCAACCTGTGGGTTACTTCTTCCTTGACTTCTACCGCATCCAGTGCAGGGAATGTCGGCCAGGCGGCAAAAGAACGGTTGTGGGAGTGTCTTGTGATATCGAAATCCCTCAGTTATGTTAGGGATGAAGCCAGAGTGGCAGAAAATTTTGCCACAGGGAAGGGGGCTTGTGGCAGCCAAGCGTTCATAGCAATGTTGCTTTTCAATCCTTCGATGTTGACCCTAACCTAGACAAGCAGAATTGTCTAAGGGCACCCACCAACACTCGACCGGACAGGTTGGTTTTACCAAACAACAATCAATATCGCGCCGAAGGCGCGAAGGAAAAAAAACACCACCCTGCAACAAAACCCTGGATAGCCCTTGGATAAGCATTGGATAAAGCCTGGATAATAGCAATTTTTAACGCCACTAGTTTTAATGTTCACGGAATTTTCGGAAAAAAATCGGGTGGATAATAGGTCTACCCCCCTTTATTAGCATAAAGGGGGGGTAGACCTATTATTGAAGAGTTCAACGAGCACATGGGACAGAAGAAACCGTTGTTCGAAGCGTTCCTTTCAGACTGCCGGGAGGCGGGTGTGGACCCAGCTACCCTGGTAGCTGGGTCCAGTTTTTTCCAGGTAGCTGGATCCAGTTTTTTTACCTTGAAAACTGGACCCAGCTACCCATACTGGAAGAAACTGGACCCAGCTACCCTGGTAGCTGGGTCCAGTTTTTTTACCTTGAAAACTGGACCCAGCTACCTGGGAAGCTGGGTCCAGTTTTTGTGGGACCAGGTAGCTGGGTCCAGTTTTCAAGGTAAGAAAAGTGGACCCAGCTACCTGGTTCTGGGCTGGTAGCTGGGTCCAGTTTTTTTTACCATGCAGGGTCAAAACCTTGTGTCTTTTTAAAACGCTCCCGCGGGGCCGATGGAGCCCTAAAAATTTTTTTGGAAAAAAAAAAATTTGCTCAACTTCCTCAAAAATTACTGCAGAGTTTGTTCCAAACTTTTAAAATTCAAAAAACCCAACTTTTTCCGGAATTTTTCTTTTTGCCATTTTCAAAAATGGCACAAGGTTTTGACCCTGCATGTTACCTTGAAAACTGGACCCAGCTACCTGGTCGAAACTGGACCCAGCTACCTGGTTCTGGGCTGGTAGCTGGGTCCAGTTTTTTACCTTGAAAACTGGACCCAGCTACCTGGTCGAAACTGGACCCAGCTACCTGGTGAAAGCTGGACCCAGCTACCTGGTAGCTGGGTCCAGTTTTTTCCGAGTCTAGAGGTTGGGAATTCCATCTTGCATGCATGTGAACGGAAAGGGGACGCGCAGTAAAGAAGCGAAGGGGAAATCGTCTCGGCCGAGCAGGATGAACCTAACCTTCCGAACGAACCCCATCGCGTGTAAAAAACTTCCGCAACGCTGCAGACTGCACGGGCCCGGTCGGTCTCTCCACCGGCAACAGCAGGGCAAGGAATGCCAGCCCCTATGAGCATGTCGGAACGCATGTTGCGCGACCAGGTGGAAGCCTTGGTGGGGAAGCTGATCGTGTACCGGTGTAGAAGAAAGGGCACCTTGGACTACGGCATGTACGCTGGGGTCTTGGGACGTAGTGAGGAAGGTGCGGCAGTTCCTCCGTATGTTGTGCGGCGGAGTGAGGCTTTCAACTACCTTGACACGGTAGAGCCCCACGACGGACCCGAGGAAACGGTCCAGATGCCGCACCCCGAGTGGGAGTACAGCCGCGTGGTGGAGGCGTCGGTCCACCAGACGGAGGCGGCAGAGGCGTTCGTGCGGAAATCGCAGGAGCGACAGCAACACGAGGTTGCTAGTCTGCGGCAGCGACTTGCGGCGATGGAGGCCCTGGTTCAGCAGCAAGCTGTAGACGGACCCCGCGATGCGATGATGGGAGAGGTTCCTCGGAGACACCCTGCAGACGTTGCAGGTGTGAAGGAGTGGGTGAACAAAGTTGAAGATGATCCCCACCGTCTGGTCTTGCAGCTAGAGGGCCGATGGGTCGTGCCATATCTCAGCTCGACGGGGGGTAAAATCCTCCAAGACGCGTTCACTGCTCTTCGCCATTGGATCTTCGCCGCCTCGGAGATGGAGGATTGGTGGAAAACCCACCATTTGACTCTGGGCAACTTCCTTTTGCGGCAAGTGTTGCTGCAGTTCTGTTTCGTGCGGGACAGGGTTCCACGGGCAGTGCTGCAACAGCGCTTGGAGAAGGAGGACACCTCGATTCACGAGGTGCTGCGTGCAGCTGCGTCGTGTTCCCCCGCCAAGAACGTGCCAGCTTTCCCTTCTCGTTGTGGGAGTGTCTTGTGATATCGAAATCCCTCAGTTATGTTAGGGATGAAGCCAGAGTGGCAGAAAATTTTGCCACAGGGAAGGGGGCTTGTGGCAGCCAAGCGTTCATAGCAATGTTGCTTTTCAATCCTTCGATGTTGACCCTAACCTAGACAAGCAGAATTGTCTAAGGGCACCCACCAACACTCGACCGGACAGGTTGGTTTTACCAAACAACAATCAATATCGCGCCGAAGGCGCGAAGGAAAAAAAACACCACCCTGCAACAAAACCCTGGATAGCCCTTGGATAAGCATTGGATAAAGCCTGGATAATAGCAATTTTTAACGCCACTAGTTTTAATGTTCACGGAATTTTCGGAAAAAAATCGGGTGGATAATAGGTCTACCCCCCTTTATCATGCAGGGTCAAGGCATGTGGAACTTAGCCGTAGCCTACGCCTAAGTTCCGCTGAACCCAAAAAAAAGTGGTTCAGCGGAACTTAGACGTCAATACCCTCTAAGTTCCGCTGAACCCAAAAAAAAGCGGTTCAGCGGAACTTAGACGTCTAAGTTTCGCCGAACCCAAAAAAAAGTGGTTCAGCGGAACTTAGACGTCAATACCCTCTAAGTTCCGCCGAACCCAAAAAAAAGCAGTTCAGCGGAACTTAGACGTCATTATAGTAATGGGTTGGTTGAGTGGTGAGTGGTGAGTGGTTTGGTGTGGGCAGGTTGGTGAGTGGGGTGGGTGGGTGGGGGTGTGTGTGGTGTGTGAGCAATGGGTTGGTTGAGTGGGCAGGTTGGTGAGTGGGGTGGGTGGGGTGTGGTGGGTTAGTTGAGTGGGTTGGTGTGGTGAGTGGTGAGTGGGGTGGGTGGGTGGGGGTGTGTGTGTTAGTTGAGTGGGTTGGTGTGGTGAGTGGTGAGTTGGTGTGGGTAGGTTGGTGGGCAGGTTGGTGAGTGGGGTGGGTGGAGTTGAGTGGGTTGGTGTGAGGGTAGGGGGTTGAGTGTGGTGCCAACACAGGTCAAACTGGATTTCTGTCTTGATCTTCCTTTTTGGGAAGAGACACAGGCTAAACCAGGTTTCTGTCTTGAGGCACTTGCCAACACAGGTCAAACTGGATTTCTGTCTTGATCTTCCCTTTTGGAGGAAACACAGGCTAAACCAGGTTTCTGTCTTGAGGCCACACTTGCCAACACAGGTCAAACTGGATTTCTGTCTTGATCTTCCCTTTTGGGAGGAAACACAGGCTAAACCAGATTTCTGTCTTGAGGCACTTTTACCATTCTTCAACTCTCTTTCATTTTTAGCCATGCTTCAACTATCTTCTGTCTTCTGCTCCCTTTCATTTCAGTATTGTGTCCCACCAGCGCTGCAGGACAACTGAATGAAGTGGATTCATAAGGTGCAACTGGTCGACCCAAATGAAAACAGGTGAAATAAACAACAACACTACTACACCTAGAGCAAAGGAAGCAAGATGTTGGCCCTCTTTGGGTTGCTACTATTCTTCCTGACTTGGGTTCCAGAATGTGAAGCTGCCAATGGAAGGGGGGGAGTGAAAAGGAAGCATCCAGGTCCAGCTGGCCCACCTCCCCTGCAGCTTCCTCTGGCTGAAGGTGTTGCTTTGTCTGAGGACGAAGAAGATGAAGAAGAAGAAGAAGAAGAAGAAGAAGAAGACAGCAGGCCAGTTCCTGTTGCAAGACACAGGCAGCGTGCAAAGCAGCGCAAGGTGGGCCCTATCACCTTGAAGCAAAAGGACAGGGCAGAAGGCTACAGTGGCATCTTTCGGAAGCGTGTGGAGGCAAAACCAGAATTTGGGTTGGTCAAGTTAATCCAGCAGGGGGATGAAGCAATGGCCAAGAAGCTTCAGGAGTATGGTGTGATTCCTCCCTCCATAACCTGCAAGTGCAGCAAACAGCTAGACAACTTGGTTTGGAGAGGTGCCCACACAAGCCGGAAACTTACCTGGCCTGTCTTCTTCTGCAGAGACTGCCGGTTGACGTACTCGACTGCAGGAATTTTAAGCACATCTATTGGGAAGTCTAGCAAAGGTGGATCTCTCAAAATCAGCATTGCTGAGTTCTTCTGTTTGATACTTGGATTTGTATTTGGTGCTGCAAAAGCAGTAGTCCTTGCACTTTGCCCACTAGCACGTCAGACGGTCACAAAGTGGGAAGCTGGGTTTAAGCGTATTGTTGGTGATGAGGTCCAGCAAATGGAAATTGTCAACCTTCCACTGGGTGGCCCTGGAGCCATCATTGAAATAGACGAATTCTCAATTGGAGGAAGGATCGTGAAAGACAGAAGAGGGACACCTGTTGGATACGAGTACATGCGCTTTGTAGGGATTGTTGTCAGGGGATCACCATACTTCCTGATACGTGAGCTTCCAAGGAAAGTACAGAACCTTGTCTTGCCTAAAGAAACTGTACCAAGCCCTTCAGGACACAAAGCTTTTACCAACCGCAAAGACCACCCAGTTGCACCACCACCTCCTCCAATTTCCAAGGAGGAGTTCAAAGCTCTCCTCGATGAGGGGGTCCTGGAAATAGGGACCCCAGAGAACCCCCTTTCATGCAGGGTCAAAACCTTGTGTCTTTTTGGAAATGGCAAAAAAAAAGATTCCGGAAAAAAAATGGGTTTTTTGAATTTTAAAAATTTGGAACAAACTCTGCAGTAATTTTTGAGGAAGTTGAGCAAATTTTTTTTTTTCCAAATTTTTTTTTTGGGGGCCATCGGCTCCGCGGGAGCGTTTTAAAAAGACACAAGGTTCTGACCCTGCATGCTTTACATTACCACAGATGGAGCTGCCACTTACCGTGCCATGCTTGATCCAACATCAAGCTCGTTCTACTGGGGGGAAGATAAGCATTGCGTAAACTACGCTTGGGTCAACCACGGGAAGGAAGAGTGGTGCAAGCTGGTGAACATTGACGCCACCCCCCCTGTTCAGGAATGCCATGCAGAGACATGCATCTCAGACAAGCTCGCCAAGCTGTCTGAGCCAGCAAAGCCAGGATCTGCCATTCCTGCAGAAGGAAACTTCTCCCCTTTGTACAGAAACAAAAAGTGGCTGGCAGGAACACAGAAAGCTGATGGGTTGTGGAAGCACCTAAAGGCCTCACTCAAAACAAAAAACTGCAAGAACCGTTCAAAGCGTTGCAAGACACAGGCAGCATGCCATAAGCCCTCGACACTCCACCTAAAAATAAAAAACGCGCCATACAGACTACCACCCTCTAACTGAGGCTCTGGTGGTGAGGAAATGTCTGTCTCTGCACCATGTACCTCTAAGTTCCGCTGAACCACTTTTTTTTGGGTTCGGCGGAACTTAGACGTCTAAGTTCCGCTGAACCGCTTTTTTTTGGGTTCGGCGGAACTTAGAGGGTATTGACGTCTAAGTTCCGCTGAACCACTTTTTTTTGGGTTCGGCGGAACTTAGACGTCTAAGTTCCGCTGAACCGCTTTTTTTTGGGTTCAGCGGAACTTAGAGGGTATTGACGTCTAAGTTCCGCTGAACCACTTTTTTTTGGGTTCAGCGGAACTTAGACATAGGCTACGGCTAAGTTCCACATGCCAGGGTCAAAACCTTGTGTCTTTTTGAAAATGGCAAAAAAAAATTTCCGGAAAAGAATTGGGTTTTTTGAATTTTAAAAGTTTGGAACAACCTCTGCAGTAATTTTTGAGGAAAATGAGCACACAAAATTTTTTTTTTCCCAAAATTTTTTTTAGGGCTCCATCGGCCCCGCGGGAGCGTTTTAAAAAGACACAAGGTTTTGACCCTGCATGTTATTAGCATAAAGGGGGTAGACCTATTATTGAAGAGTTCAACGAGCACATGGGACAGAAGAAACCGTTGTTCGAAGCGTTCCTTTCAGACTGCCGGGAGGCGGGTGTGGACCCAGCTACCCTGGTAGCTGGGTCCAGTTTTTTCCAGGTAGCTGGATCCAGTTTTTTTACCTTGAAAACTGGACCCAGCTACCCATACTGGAAGAAACTGGACCCAGCTACCCTGGTAGCTGGGTCCAGTTTTTTTACCTTGAAAACTGGACCCAGCTACCTGGGAAGCTGGGTCCAGTTTTTGTGGGACCAGGTAGGCACCGTTCCCGATGGCGTCATACTCTGACGCCATCGGTACCTTTTTTGATTCATTTCACCTGTTCACCTGTATGACGCCATCGGTACCTTTTTTGATTCATTCATTCTCCGTACGCCATCAGTACCTTTTTTGATTCACATATTCTCGTACGCCATCGGTACCTTTTTTGGACCTTTTGAATCATGACGCCATCAGTACCTTTTTTTGATTCATTTCACCTGTATGACGCCATCAGTACCTTTTTTCGACATAGGGGGGGTCATATCATGCAGGGTCAAAACCTTGTGTCTTTTTAAAACGCTCCCGCGGGGCCGATGGACCCCAAAAAAAAATTTTGGCAAAAAAATTTTTTTTTCAACTTCCGCAAAAATTACCGCAGAGTTTGTTCCAAACTTTTAAAATTCAAAAACCCCATTTTTTTTCCGGAAAAAAATTTTGGCCATTTCCAAAAAGACACAAGGTTTTGACCCTGCATGATATGGAGGTCATATGGGGGTCATATGGGGGTCATATAGGGGTCATGCTGGATGTTGCCTGCCATAATGGGTATTCTTCCTAGGGGTCATATGGGGGTCATATGGGGGTCATATAGGGGTCATATAGGGGTCATATGGGGGTCATATGGGGGTCATATCATGCAGGGTCAGAACCTTGTGTCTTTTTAAAACGCTCCTGCGGAGCCGATGGACCCCAAAAAAAAATGTTGGAAAAAAAAATTTTTGCTCAACTTCCTCAAAAATTTCTGCAGAGTTTGTTCCAAACTTTTAAAATTCAAAAACCCCATTTTTTTTCCGGAAATTTTTTTTTGCCATTTTCAAAAAGACACAAGGTTTTGACCCTGCATGATATGGGGGTCATATGGGGGTCATATAGGGGTCATATAGGGGTCATATGGGGGTCATATGGGGGTCATATGGAGGTCATATCATGCAGGGTCAGAACCTTGTGTCTTTTTGGAAATGGCCAAAATTTCATTTCCAGAAAAAAAAATGGGTTTTTTGAATTTTAAAAGTTTGGAACAAACTCTGTGAGTAATTTTTGTGGAAGTTGAGCAAATTTTTTCTCTCACTCTGAGAAGTTTTTTTCACTGGCAGTGGGCAAAAAACCAATTTTACCCACTGTGTTTTTTTCACTAGTGAAAAAAAAAATTTTTTTTTTCACTAGTGAAAAAAAACACCCAGTTTTTTTTTCACTAGTGAAAAAAAAACTTTTTTCTTCACTAGTGAAAAAA
The DNA here is from genome assembly GCA_030068145.1 of Diplonema papillatum. NCBI lineage: Eukaryota > Euglenozoa > Diplonemea > Diplonemida > Diplonemidae > Diplonema > Diplonema papillatum. The sequence goes on from JAPJBO010001009.1 coordinate 78,390, forward strand.
AAATTTTTTTTTTCACTGGTGCCAATTTTTTTTTTCCCCCATTTTTTTGGCTGAAAGTGGTCAAGAACAGGTCAAAAGTGCAGTAGTATGCAGTTTTGGCTACCCCGGCTAAATCATGCTGAACCACGCCCCCCCCCACCCAAACACACTACCAAACCAGCACTATCTGGTGGTGTGGCAAACCTGGCACCTGCCAGTTCAAAAAACTTCCATTGTGAGAGAAAAAAAGT